>JARFXV010001522.1:0-88752 GCA_031761425.1 Cosmopolites sordidus | reverse complement strand
CAACATTCAGAATACAAAAAATGTAAATATTAAATTAACTACAGGACGGCGTTAAGTTGATTTTGAGAAACTCTCAAGACATGTGGTACTGAAAATGCGATATACCTTTATCTTTTAATTGTATTGCTAGTGTACTTCATAAATCAAAGTAGTGTATTTCATGTCAAAAATGTGAAGAAATTTATGAAGTGAAAAAAACTTCCAGTGATAATAACAATGATCCTTCTTTAAAATTAAAATATCACGTGAATTTTAAATTAGCTCTTGGTTTAGTATAGAAAAATGTTAAAAATTGTTATATTATTAACTTATATTGTTGTTACAGCAATGTTAAATGGTGGTATCGGAGAAACGCAATTAAATACAATTCTATCTACATTGAATATGCCTACAGTTTCTCCTAGTTCATCATAATCAATTAGTACGAAAGATCAATAGGACCAGCTATTGAAACAGTCGCAAAAGAAAATTGTCATGGAGCTTAAAATATTGAAAAAACAATTAACTATTGAGAACGAAGGGTAACGAAGGTATTTTTATCACATATATATATAAATATTTTGGAGTTTTTATACATGAATAATTATTAAGTTAATATACTCTAAAGCGTTGTGTAATTTAATTTAAAAATATTGACAACAATTTGCAAATGTATGGATTGCCCATTGTGTACAATAATCTATATAATAACAATACATTTAAATTTGCATATTTTTTTAAATTTTTTTACCATTATAAATAGTATTCTATATAAAAATGTAGTATAACATAGAATTTATATTATAATTTATAATTTTTAATTATTTATTATTCACGTATGGGCCCTGGTGGACCACGCGAAGTACAATTAGAGGCATTTGTTGTTAGCCTTCCTTTGCGCCCATACTAATTTCATTCTTTCGCTATAAGTTTTTTCCTTTCGTCAGACCAAGTTGTTCCAGTCTTATTACATTTTTCTTTCTGGCCAACCATCCAAACGTTAACCTTGTGTCTGAAACAGACTCTATCCTGAATTTCACTTTGTGTAAGATTTGCTGATCTTAGGTCCTCTTTAATTGCAGCAATCTATTTAATTATTTCCACTTTAGCTCTACTCCTATTTTCATAAAATTCGACTATTTGTCTAGTTAGCCTACTCGGATTCATCCGTTTTATGTGTCCCTAAAACTTAAGTCTTCTTTTTCTCATATCGCTATGTATATCGGTGTATTGTTTGATTTCTTGGTTTCCTCGAAGTCGGTATGTTGTGCTATTTATTTGTTTGGGGCCTAGGATTTTTCTTATGATTTTCATTTCATTTTCTTTCCTTCTTTTCAATGTCCTGAATGTCCCTCTTTCTGTTCAAAATGAGCGTTTCTGCAGCATATAGACATTCTGGCTTGATAACTGTGTTGTAATGTCTCAGTTTTGTGTTTTTAGATAGGCATTTTTTGTTGTAAATATTTTGTGTAAGTCTCAATGCTGTTTCCATTTTTTGACATCTACTCTTATTAGCCGCTTTTTCCAACCCATTTTCCATGATTATTTCACCCAAATATTTGAATTGAGAGACTCGTCTGATGTTACTATATTTTGTTTTTAGAAATGGTGTTCTTAGTCTGTTGCAGGTCATGTATTGTGTCTTTTCAAAGGAAATTTGGAGTCCTACTTTTCTGCTGTTTCTTTTAGGATTTCAATCTGTTTCTGTACCGTTAATACATCTAGAGCTAAAATTGCTAGATCATCAGCAAATGCCAGACAATCAATTTTGATGTTGGTTCTCCCCAGTTTAATGGGCTGGTCAATATTCAGGACTGACTTTTTTCACGACACTCCTGTATTACTTTTTCTAGAACACAGTTAAATAAGAGTGGCGAGAGTCCATCCCCTTGTCTCACTCCAGTTTTAATTTCGAAGGGCTCTGAGATGTCACCCATGAATTTAATATTTGACCTTGAGTTAGTTAACGTTGCTTTAATAATTGCCGGCGTTTTCAGATCTAGTCCTTGTTCTTTCAAGATTCGGAATAAAGATTCTCGGTCAATAGAATCATATGCTTTTTTGAAATCCACAAATGTACACACGAGATTTTTATTGTACTGCTTTTGATGTCTTAGGATCAACTTTAGAGTCAGGATCTGTTCAAGGCAGGATCTGCCCGATCGAAAACCTGCTTGATATTCACCAATGTTAGGTTCTAACTGTCCCTGTGCTCTGTCTAGTAGACATTGAGATAGAATCTTGTAACAAACTGGGAGAAGAGATATCCCTCTATAGTTGTTTACATCCGTTCTATCTCCTTTCTTATGTAGTGGATGAATTAGAGCATCTTTCCAATCTTCCAGAATCCGTTCGGTTCGCCAAACTTCTTGTAGCATTTTGGTTATTTCCTTGATTGTACCTGGACCAGTGGATTTCAAAAGTTCAGCAGTGATTCCATCTTCACCAGAAGCTTTGTCATTTTTAAGCCGCTTGATTTGCCTAATTATTTCATCTTCATTCGGTAATAATGAATCTGGGTTTATTTGTTTAGGGTTTAGTGTTGGTAATTTGTTTAAGGGCTCAGGACAGTTTAGTATTTGTTCAAAATATTTCGCAAGTTCTTTGCAATTGTCTTGGTTATTTAGAGCTAATTGTCCGTTTTCCTTTTGGAAGCAAATACTTTGCGGTTGATAGCCTGTTAATTTAGTTTTAAATGTGTTATAAAAGTTTCGGGTGTTATTTTTTTGGAAATCTTTTTCTATTTCATTAAGTTGATTGTTTTCATATTTTCTTTTAGTTTGTCTAATTAGCTTCGATGTTTCTTTTCTTACTTCCAAAAATATGTTATAATTTATTGCTGTTTTTTGACTGTTCCAATCTTTGAATGCTTTACTTCGGCTTAATACTGCTTGCTCGCAAATTTCATCCCACCACGGATGTTTCTACGTTTTTGTAACGGGACCAACTTTAAGGCTGTTTTAATAATTTTTTGTTTCAATTCTTGCCAGTTCTGTGCTGGTTGTTTATCAAGCTCTTCTGTTAGGGCTGGTTTTATTTTCGTTGGGTCAAACTTTGGTATTAGCAGATTGAATAAGTTTTCGAGGTTTTAAGCTAAGTTTAATTCTAGTCAAGTAGTGATCCGTGTCTATATTTGCTCCTTTCCCGACTTGAACATTCAAAATCTCTTTATAATTGGGGTACGAAATAGCAACATGGTCAATTTGAAATTCACCCATGTACGTGTTTGGGCATCTCCAGGTCTTTTGTTTTGTTATTTTCTTCTTAAAATGGGTTGACATTATTTTTAGATTAAACTGCGAACATAGTTCAACCATTCTTCTACCATTATGGTTAGTCCATTTATTAGCAAGAAAACAGCCGACTGTTTTTCTGTACTTTTTTTTCTTTCTCTAGTTGGGCGTTGAAATCACTCAATAGGATTTTTACATGGTTAGAGGGAATTTTAGAGATTGTCTTTCCAGAATTTCCCAGGACTTATTTACTTTTTCAAGATTAGATTTATTTTCTTCGTTAACTGGGAGGTGCGCATTGATTAATGTATAGTTTTTGTTAGCACACTTGAGGGATAGTGTCATAAGTCGATTATTTACTGGCTGGACATTTGTTATAGAACCAAGAATGTTTCTTGAGACAGCGAAAGCAACAGCGAGATGTGGTGTATTTTTGTCCGTTTTACCGTATTTTTGTCCGTTAATATTCTTTTGTCCGTTTTACTTTCAAAAAGTCTGTAGTTGCCGAATTCCAAGGTGTTATCATCTGTCATCTGTGAATCTGGTTTCTTGCAAAGCTAAAATTTGGATTTTTTGCTAATTTAATGTTCGCCCCAATTTGTGTAGTTTTCCTCAAGTACCATAAAATTAAACTTGTATCAGAATTTTTAAGTTTTTACATTTAATCATTCTTGTAAAATTTAGTATAAATATATAAATAAAATATATGTAATAAAATACAATATTTTATATTTATAAATATGTAATAATATATTGTTTTAATCCTTAAATATTTACATTTACAATGGGGCTCATGATGTTGAAAATATTGTTGCAGGAAATAATTTGAATATTCAGATTGATTTTGAAAAAAAAGAATTAACTGATATTGATTTATAAAAACATATTAATTATGATAAAATATTAATTTAGTAGTAAAGGGTAATTTAGGTGTAAAGACGTGATAATATAGAATAATAGACAGGTGATATAATAATATTAATGAATACTAAAAAAATTTTAATACTTATTATAATTAATAAATGTTTATTAATGCGATATTTTTTGTTTTTTAGTATTGATTTTTTATTAAAAAAATTAAATAATTTATTTAATTCCTTAATTCATGAAATTAATAATAAAATTAAAAAAAAAACAATTTTCTTTGATGACAGAGAAATAAAATCATTTGAATCTATTGCAGCGAGCGATACTGATTAAATTTCCAAATGTGCGCCACTTTTCGTTCAACTTTCACGACCCGGATCTATCATTTATTTTTCATCATGACTGGCGGATAATTTAGTGATTTTTCGATTATTTTAATTAAAGTATCTTTAAACTTACACAGTAAACTATTTTTTTTATGATTTTTACATAATGACATGACAATTGAATTATATAAACTTCAGTTTCCTAGATTTTTATCTTTAGCAGTTGTAGTTGAATTATATGAAAAATGTTCGTTTTAAATGAGATTGCCTATTGCCTACATGTTAAAAATATAGTTTTGAAAGATGAATTACGCCAAAACTACACGTCAGATCTTACTCAAAAAAATTAACTTATATGTATGTATTTAATATCAATTAATATCATATTCAAAATGCAGCTCATTATCTTTACTTTGCCTTAATGCACGTACAACTTTAAGTGCTAAAAATAATGGGATTCAAGTGATGATCATTTTCTCTACTATATTTCTGGAGCCGTACTTGAAAGTTTGTTTTCTAGCTTCCTAACATTTATTTATTGATTTTTTCTAATCGTTCAGGTATAGCGATCTTCACTTCTTCAAGTGTGTGATGTTTACCTTTACAAAAACGTGATCTCAAGTACCTCCATAGATCAGCGGTGAAAGATCCGGTGATCGACATTCCTACGGAAGATCGCAAAGCGGGAAATTGTTAGACTAGGGAACACAGCGCAACACACCATTCATAGAAGTTTTGACTGTATATGTAGTGGCCCTAACTTATTGAAACTACAGATCCTTTTTGTTGATTCCTCGTCCCAGAAATTCTGGTTTAAAAAACTAAAAAAAAAAAGGTCCAAAACTTCCACTAGTATCACACGTCACCGTTGCTTTTATATAGTGGTTTCCAGTGTTATTCACGCATATTTTTTGAGGCTCGAGAATAACAGTTTTGTTTATTGACTACCCCCATTTAAATGAAAATGAACTTCAAGGCTTATGATGCTCTTCATATATTCGTATATAGATATATATATATATATATATATATATATATATATATATATATATATATATATATATATATATATATATATATATATATATATATACGTTACATCTAATAATGTTTCTAATTCATTCCGGGTGTCGATCCGTTGATTCTGTGAAGAGTCACGACGTTTCGCCAAAATCGCATTTGACATTTTCAAGTGTTGTCCGCCTCGACTGAAGAATCCAACTGACGTGCACGGGTCGTTGTGCTCGCTTTTATAGCCGGCCGGGCGACTGCGCAGATTATATTGGGGTAGTTCGGGACTATTTGCGGTGCTCGGCAACGCTGTCGGGCGTCCGTTTGTAAAGAAACGAGGATATCACTATATTAAGGGTTGACAAAGGAAACGCAACGGTCATAATGAACACCGAAGAGTATATGGCAAAGATGACCAATATTTTACTGGAAACAACATATAAACCAGTGAACAGAGATCCATGAAAAATAGAACCGCATGAATAATAGAACCGACAGTGAACGAAGAATAATTCCAAAGGAAAAATAAAACAAATATCTTATACTTTACGGTCTACCCAAAATACATAAACCAGAAATTCCATTAAGGCCCATAGTAAGTGCCTTCTCCAACACAAAATTTGGAAAAATATCTAGCAAGTATCATGCAACTAACGTCAAACTTGCGGAGTCCTATATTCAAAATTCAGAACATTTGATAACGACGATAAAGATTTCCAACTGGAAGATACAGACATACTGGTAAGCCTGGACATTGTCTCATTTTATCCAAGTATCCCCACAGACGAGGCCCTGGACCTAATTTCAATGAATGAAGACTTTCCACCATTTGTGGGGGAATTCTCCGAACACTGCTTGAATAATACATACTCTTTTTGCAACCAGCAGATCTACAGACAGATCGACGGTGCCCCATTGGGATCATCTTTATCACCCCTTTATAGCCAACCTGTTTATGACCGACTTCGAAACAAAGGCATTGGCCAACGCTCCTTTAAAACCAACTCACACCGATCGATACCTCAACGCTAAATCCCATCATCATCCTTCTCAAATCCAAGGAGTAGCGAACACCTTGATTTCCAGATTCTTCCAACTGACACTACCAGATATACCAAGCGAGGAATTACCAAAAATTTCTACAGCCCTTAGACAAAATGGATATTCAGAAAATTATATCAGGAAGGCCATTCGCCGTCCGGAAACCCAAACACGAAGAACAATAGAGGATCATGAACCAAATACACTAAAGGTCCCGCTACCATACGTAAAAGGAATCACAGATAGGATAGGCAGACTACTAAGGAAACAAGATCAGAACAGCGTATAAGTCGCATAAAAGTGTTCCAAATATCCTAAAAAACCACAAGGAAAAAGTTAGACTGGAAAATCATGGGGTATATAATATATCTTGTTCCGACTGCAACAGAGCATACATAGGACAAACAAACAGACGAATATTGGCGAGAATACAAGAACATAAAAACGACTTAAAAAACAAACAAACCACTTCCGCTCTGTTCCAGCACCGTCTACCAACAGGACATAAAATCAATTTTGGACCCAAAAAAAAAAAATTTTGGACCAATTTTGGAGACAATCAAGGACCCAAAAAAATAGCGAATATTGAAAACTACAAGGTCCGAACAATCAGAGAAGCCCTTGAAATAGAAAAAGAGGTGAGCTAAATACGCGAAACGACGCTCGCAACATTCCAAAAGTATGGAAATCCTTTCTGAAAAAGAAGAAGTGCGGCAATGTGGCGGCGAGGTAGAAAAAACAATAAACGGACGCCCGATAACGTTGCCGAGCGCCGCAAATGATTTAGAAACATATATATATATATATATATATATATATATATATATATATATATATATATATATATATATATATATAGATATATTGCAAATTTTATACGAGGGTGTTTCAAATATAAACAGGAATAGTTTTATACATATTTATTATTTTTAAAATAATATAAAATATTACAAAAGCAAAACTGATCATTTTTCCACTTAGTCTCCTCTACGCTTTACATATTTTTCCCAGCGATTTGGAAGCTTTTGAATTCCTTGCTCGTAGAAACCTTGAGTTTGGGTTATCAGCCAATTGCGCACGAAGTCCTGAACATCTTGATCGTTGTCGAATCGTACCCCTTTAATTCATCTTTCAAGGGCGCAAACAAAATATAATCACCGGGTGACAAATCTGGGCTGTTTGGAGGGTATTCAAGGGTTCCCAATGCATATTCCCCAGTTTTTCCTTCATCAAAATCGAACTTATCGGGCACAGATTTCATTGAAGCCATGATTGCTGACAATTCTTTAAAACGATTTCATGAATAGTGAGCCACCGGTCACCTTAGATAAGGTCGCAAACTGCACCAATATTGTCAGCAGTGACCCTTAACCTGGGACGTCGATTATGACTTACATTTACTACACTTTCTCGTCCACTCTTAAACTTCTTGGCCCAATCAAACACTTGTGTCTTAGACACAAGTCGTCCCCATACTTAACCTTAATCCGAGTTAATATATGGGAGGGTTTAACACATTCCTTGGTAAAAAACTTTATTATAACCCGTTGCGCTGGACGGTGGAACCTCTCGCTCACTCATAGCTGTACTGACAAAAGAACTGATTGAATCAACTCATCGCGCATTTCTTCCACTCTGAATACATTGCACTTCAATGACCTACACTGACAGGGCGCTCGTGATTGGCTGAGAAAAGTAATAGTAAAATTCCTCCTATTTCGTTCTATGTTGGATTTTTATTTGAAATACTTATTTTTACGCCTGGTTGATATAAAAACCTAATATTTAAAAACCATTTTATCACGAATGACAAAATATTATATTTGCCTCTATAGAAATCTTAATACGCTTTAATATTCTTTGAAAATCTCAATAATATATTGAAAATAACATGTAGGATGTTGTATAAATTTAATTATATTTTTACGTATGTTATGTAAGTTCTAAATATATACAATTCTCGAGCTTTTGCTGAATGTCTTTATTTTCTCTAAATTGTATTAATGTTTTTTATGTAATTTAACTGTGCTAATATAAAGGATGATTTTGTAGTGTGGCCAAACTTCCGATACAGATCGTCGTCAAACGAACTGTGAGTTTACGCGCTCTGGTGTGAGTCTGTAAGTCTGTAAAAATGAACTGTGGATCTATAAATATGTGTCTCTGGTAGGTAGGCACGGTAGTCTGGCAAATCATCAAGAAACGTTTAACAGCAGAGCAACACTTGTCAATCGTCGAAACATATTATCAAAATCAGTGTTCTGTGCGCCAAACTTATGGAGCACTTCGCAATATATTCTTCCAATTATCGACAAATTCCGAACGCATTTCACGCTGCTCGATATTAAAACAGGAACACGACAAAAAACAGTGCGATCCACATCCAGAAAATATCGCCGCTGTTGTTGGTCGTGTTTATGAAGATCTACATTTATCAATTCGTTGCCATTCACAGGAAATTGGGCTTTGGTATTCGACTACGTGGATTATTTAATTTCGAATTTGAATTGTATTGATTTGGAGATGTGGTTCCCACAGTATGCCTCCAGAAGTCATACAACCAAGGCAACAATCGATTTATTCAGAGAAAAATTATATCGAGGAACGCACCTGTTAATTAGCCACCGTTATACTTTTAGGTTATTTCCTTTGGGGTTATGTTAAACCTTAGGTCTATGCCGATAAATGTGGTGTTAGATTTTCTTGGACTGCGTCCAATGAGACAGCAATAGCTGAGTGTCATCACACAACCTGCGTCTCCGCCTAATTAAACACATTTAAACAGTTGGTTGCTTGACCGGGAGGGACCCCCACCTATTCCTTCAACTGTATGACATATGTTTCGTCTCTTGAGGTTCAGACTCTTCAGGGTGCCGACATATACCATATCATCAAGAATACGGAGACCCTATCCACAGACAACAACCCATGTTTTCGCCGACCTCCCGTCGGATGGCGTGTATATGTAGTGTTAGATTTTATCATGCATTATATATAATATATATTTTATATAATATATATATAATATATATAAGCATTATATATATATATATATATATATATATATATATATATATATATATATATATATATATATATATATATATATATATATATATATATATATATATGAACACTTTTGTTGGTTGCTTGACCAGGAAGGATTCCCACCTAGTTCTTCAACTAGAGTTCTGCCACAATATGATGGAAATTGTCCTAGTGGAACTGGGTAGATGGTCGGTTTGATGGGACTTGGGTGGCGGTTGGTAGCTGACGTATCCTGCTATCAGTGTCGTTTAACTATCTACTTGAAACTTACTGGTGGATGTAGTTGGCCAGTTGGTAGCAAACTAATCACCTTCAGGGCAGCAATTCAACCCTAGATACGTAGTAATTTACTTACTACCAAAAAAAACATAAATGGGCCTAAACTTTTATCAGAGCCGGAACCAATCGTCCACTGGGACTTTTGCACCCGCATGCCACTACGAACCCCTTATTACATCATCTATGACTCCTGGGAGGGCTAGTGACCAGTGAGACTACAAACAAGACTCGCTATTGAGAATTGGCAATAAATACTGACTGAAGAGGCAGTCTAGCTGCCTTTTTTCCTTTATACACTCCTTCTATAGATGGGGATAACTAGAAATCTCCAAAACAACAATTAAAATACCTCGACCTTTAGCAACAATATTGTTTCGCCCAAACAAATCAACCTCTGGGACGTAAAACTGGGACAAATAAAGTATTAAAACAGATACTCGATATTGTGCGATTAAGACAAACTAATAAAAATAATATAAAGCAATTCCAGTATTGTTTTATAGGTTTCCATTTATAGGTTTTTATAATTATATTGCGTTTATATATGTGTATTTACATTTTTACTAATTCGGCGTTATAACTGGTATGAATATATACTTATATTGTTCTTGTAAAATCTAAGGTTATATCCCAGTTTTCAATGATTTTTTTTAGTATACCAGGTCTGTAAATATGAAACTGGAATTTGCCCATAGAGGGCCCTAGCTGTCAATGTAGTTACTGTCAAAATGTCTCATTGGCGCTATTTCCTTGTTGACATCAGACAAAGATTTTCAACTCACAATACAAGTTTCAGACAACAGCATAGTTTATAATAACGTTGAACATGTCGAATTTTGTGGCTAGAAATTGCGATTGGCAGATAGCATTGATTTTCTGTTACCATTTAAAGAAAACTCTTGCAGAATCGCATCGAATACTTGTCGAAGCTTAGGGTGAGAAAGCTCTTGGTGAATAATAGTGCTTTGAGTGGTTTAAAAAATTCAAGTGGCGATTTTGACATGAGAAACAAAGAACGTGGAAGACCACCGAAAAAATTTGAAGACGACGAATCACAAGCATTGTTGGATGAGGATGACGCTCAAACGCAACAACAACTCGCGGATTAATTATATGTGACACGAGAAGCCGTCTCTATACGTTTGAAAAACATGAGAAAGGTTCAGAAGATGGAAAAATGGGTTCCACATAAACTAAATGAAACACAATAGGAAAACCGTAAAATCACTTGCGAAATGCTGCTCGCCAAGTTCAAAAGAAAGTCATTTCTCCATCGAATTGTGACTGGCGATGAAAAAGTGGATATATTTTGAGAATTCTAAGCATAAAAGATCATGGGTAACTGTGTCGACATCGACTGCAAGGCCAAATCCCTATGGACGGTAGACACTGCTCTGTGTTTAGTGGGATTAGAAGGGTGTGATCTATCATGAGCTGCTAAAACCTGGCGAAACCGTTAATACTGAACGCCACCGACAGCAAATGATCGATTTCAATCAAGCTTTGGGTGAAAAACGACCAGAATTACAAAAAAGGCAACTCCAAGTTGTCATAAGCAAGGCTTCATAATAATGTACAATCACACACAGCAAAACTGGTCAAGGAAACGATTGAGGCGTTTAGTTGGAAATTATTTTTGCATGCGGCTTACTCACCAGACTTGGCCCCATCTAATTACTACTTATTTGCATCGATGGGACACGCATTTGCTGAGCAGCGCGTCACTTCTTACTAAAATGTACGAAAATGGCTCGATGTGTGGTTTGCCTTGTCAGACAGGTGGGAAAATTGTATAGCTAGCGATAGGCAATACCTCGAATAAAATATCTTTTATCATTTTCAGATATTAAACGTGTGTTTTCTATTCAAAAATTTCGGTTTTATATTTACTTGCCTGGTATCTGTATTCATCTTCCTTTGAGTACATTGTTTCTAATTTCATTACTTTTTAATTGCATTAAAATTATCTGGAATACATTACTACAAGTATATGTCCTTTTTGCGACTTTTGCAACTATCTAAATTTTTAGATTGTCACTCTAAAATATCTAGGGCAGTATGAATTATTGTCTAACTAATATGGTTGAAAAGCTTGAAATAGCTGTAAAAACTTTAACTATGCCAGTTATAGGTTAAAAGGTAAATAAAAGTTAGTGTACTTCGGTAATGATTATAAGGTTTAGGTTCGTTACGGTTTGAGTATTGTGAGATAAAACAAACTTGAAAAATTACAACGAACACAGCAAGAATAATCGGTTTCATGAACTGAAATAATAATGATGAAATAACTCAGTCTCCATCATGCATATTTTTTTAAGGAGTTCTCGATAAAAATATTCAATAAACCAAATTTGTCGTATTCGCTTACCAGAGGATTATTCTGAAGTTGATTATTCGGCTGCCATTTTGATACATTTTCTAGCCATATCGATTCGTTTAATTTGACTCAGTGTAGTAATATTCGAATTTGTTTCGTATAAGTGGTTAATTTGTTATTGGTAAACTTCATATTACTTAATAAAGAAAACATCTTATAGTAAGGTCATAGGAAAGTGCTTGCTGTTAACTTAAGGGTATAAATTCCACCCTTTTCTAAAAATAACATATATGATTTTGTCACCTAATCCCAAAGATATTCCTACAAATTACAGTCTATTTGAGACAAGAAATGAAATCCGCTGTGCAACAAGATGTATTAAGGAAAAGTCATGCTTATAAGTATGTTTAGTAGAAACGCAATAATGTTCATTCAAACTAAAATGGTTTGAAAAACAAACAAAACGTAATTTCAAAATAAAATTCTAAGCTGTCTATATTTTCATCAAACATAATTGAACATCATTTTTTTATATATTAGGATCCTAAAATATTTTTAAAATGTGTATTACAATAATTTATACATCTCATGTACCAAACATAATGAGTTTAGTAAAATTATAACGAATTATAAAAAACTGACGCCGTTTTCAAAAAGTTGAAATTTAAACATATTATAATTATGCATGATCATATATTGACCAAATAATCATTTTGGTTTCTTTTTTCAAAAATGGTTTCTTTGTTCAAAATTTTGGACCACTTTTAAATAATGTTGCGGCTTTAAATTGGGTACTGAAATCATGAATTATTGTTAAGTTATTAGCACATATTTTCCTTTAAACATAGCCCCAAACAACATCCATAAATTTATCCATTTATCTATATCCATTTTTATGACACCTAGCGACATCTTGTTCAAAATGATCTCCATCTGTTTATTGACATAAGTTCTATCTTAACAAAATAAAAAAAGTCTATTATCATATCTGTATGGCGTATCTTATTAATTAAAACTGACTTTTCATCCTCAATGTCAAAAAGTCATGTACTGGAGGTGATTGATTTGCTTTAGTTCTCCTCTATCTTTCAAGCAGAACGTACACGTTTTGAAGACTTGATGTGTATAGTAGTGAGCAGATAAGTAGAAAAATTTCGTATTCTCTGCTTATCTTACTTGCATAAAGAGCAAACATGCATTCTTATGATATACGTTCTAAAAACAATTATGATGTACTATTTGTCAGAACTACTGGTCTCCAGAAGACATTGTTTTAGGAAGATGTTTGCCTCTTCAATGCTTGGCCGCCCACATAGGGAGTACTCCTAATGTGTATGTGTTTAATAAACTGCTAAATTATTATTTGAAGCAATAGAGCGTTTTACCATTTGAAAAGTATTAATTATTGTCTTTTCATTGTATTTTCTTTGTTACGATTACTTAGAATATTGCTTACTTTTATTTTTCTTTGTATATTACTTTTGTTTTGTTACTATTAGCTGCATATGCTAAATAAACTGTGTATTTATTTTATTTATTATATTATCGTACACAATACGACTATTAGCTCCTGTTCTGAGATATTAAAGCATTTAATTATAACTTTAATTGAAATTATAAATATATAATAAATTCTGTATTCAACAAAATGTATTTCCTGGAATATTTGTTTAAATACCCTTTATAATCATCTCCCCAATTTCTATAATAACAAACATGCCAGAATAATTAGGCAGGCCTTATATGAATTCTAGTATACTATCCCAACCAACTACCGATAATTTGTTTATTCAATTTGCGAAAGTGCTACATTTTTCAATTTATCCCTGAAATATGAATTTCTAAAATTTAGAAATATGGTAGGTAGCAAAATATATTATGTAACTATATATTACGTAATAATGTAACTAAAAGGTAACTATTTGACTGTAACCCATAATTATTTCACTCAACTTTGCAAACAATTTTTAGATGAAATATTTTCCACTTTAGCTTGCTTTATGGAAGACAGCTGCAAAGCTATGGAGCGGAATCCCTTAGTAAATTATATTTATTCTGACTTTTTCACTGTCGCCAACAGATTGAATTTTGATATGATGACATAAAATGTTTAAAATTTTTGTTTTTGATAACATATTTGTTTTTTCTTATACAGTTCTTTTGTAGAAATCGTAGCGATGTCATTGAGTATGACGGTTAAAAAGCTTTTCAAATTATAATTATTAGTGCCCCGCCACAGGGACTTAATCTTGTGCAATTAACGGATAAATGTGTTGCCTTGTAGATGACTTGGCATTAAAGCGGGATTTAGAATATTATAAAAATGTTCCGACGAGAACCTTAGCTCATTCACAGTAAAAAATGAAGGAAAAAACATTTTCAGTTAATCGAAATGGAAAAAATTAATTATTCAGTTTGCTGATCTGGCCCATGGCTTCAATGAAAAATTTACTCTCAATAACTCTCATTCTCCGACTCACTCAATCACTACTTAAATGTTATGGTACAGCATATCTTTAAAACCATTAGTTCCTTAATTTGGTCGAGTTTCTTATTTTTTTTAGTAAGTTTCTTAATTTTCTTAATATTTTGTCTTTTCAAGTATGTTCAATATATTTATAATATTATTCTATCATTTCTTGATCAAATTTTAACTTGCGGTTGTTTAGCACATAAAATTTCAGCCTTATGTAGTCTCCAAAACACGGTTAGCTGCTACCGGTTAACCTCGGTCCATAGCACCTAAGGGTTTAAACTTTAAGTCCCCCGTAAAGCCTTCGGACAAGCGCGTAACGGGCGCAATTGGGGGGTCATTACTTACTGAAACAAGGAACGGAACAAACAAGGTCTTTCTTTGAATGGCCACCCATCTAAGTACTAACTGCAAGAAATAACCCTGCTTTTCGACATCCGAGTAGATCGATTACAGGAGATGTCACTGCCCTATTTATGCGCCAGTTAGTACACAAATAGAAATTAAAAACAACCTTATTTTTTTTTTCTTTTCATATAGCAATGTAATCATTACTTTTATTCTTGTTCTTGGGTGTCCGTAATGTCAACTTACATTTTCTCTTAAAATTTGTATACCCGGAAAGCTTATTTTAGTGTAAAATTAGATATTCAACACGGAATTGCTTTAAGTTGTCGATTTCTCTTAAATAATAAGACTACTTCTTATAAAATATAAGACTACTACTTAGACTTTGACTACTATCAAATACTAGTTCAGAATAAACAGTGTCTCCATAAGGTGAGAAATCTACTTAAAACGTTTAAGCTTTTAAGGAAAAAAATAAATATTAAATTGTTCGGAAAGTTCCTAGGGCTTTTTCCATTATTTGCTCTTGTAATGCCTGTAAACAAAATCTTGAGTCGGATTAGTGATGTTTATTACTAATTCTTGTGGTATCTTCAATGTTTACATCCACATTCGCTTGTATTTGTCTTCAGTTAGTCAAGTTAAAAATTTAAAGTCAAATCAATTAGAAAAGTTAGTCGATAACTTGCATTTGCGTCACTTTATGCTTTTCAATTTCAAAAAGTACAAGAAAGCTATCCAAACAAAAATAGTATTTAGTGCCATTTATGGAGAGGGTCTTTTTGGGGCAATCAAGGTGCAAAAGTGATTTGATCGGATCATGGGCGGGTATTTTGGCCGTTTTCTAGCCTCTTTCTAGTACTAGTACTTTCTAGTACTGATGTAGATCAAATAAAGGCTATAATAGTAGAAAAATCACCACGGTTCGTGAGACGGAGCAGTCTAGAGAGGGAGGAAGCAATCTATTACCGATGTAGAAGAAATAAATGCCATAATGGTAGAAAATTGACACACCACAGTTCGTGAGATTGCAGATAAGTTAAATATTGGCAAATCGACTGTACTTGGCTACCTGAAAAATAGATAGGTACGTCTACTGATACAATGTGTGGCTCCCTTACGAACTTAGTAACCGAAATCTGCTGGATCCAATGACTTCATGCAATTTTTTGCAGAAAAAAAGGCTCTTAAGCTTCATTGGTAACTCGTGATAAAGAGTAGATTGTATAGGGTAAGATTGCTTAAGTCGTACCACGGCCTAAGTCGTACCCTGGTATTATCTCGTTTAAAATTTGTGAAAAGTACCGTAAGCCTGAACTATTTGGCCGTACGAGTAAACGAAAACAATTGGGTGGCTGACCGGCTTCCAGAGTTTAATTAAAATAATTAAAAAGTTAATTTTTGTGCAGTTTTCATTAAAATTTTTGGGTTTCTTTAAGCTTTTTAAATAATGATTATAATCCTTAAGATATTTTTAGGTTTACGTCTATTTTTTTATTGTTCTCTGGCAATCATCTAGGTACACTCAAACGGTGGATTTTTTTTAGGTTATGTCAGTGGTTTCGGTTTGAAACTTTGAAGATCTTGTCGTCTAAGATATTATCGTCGAAGATCTTGTCGACTTTAAGGTCGTACCTGTACATAATTCTTTAATCGTACTGGTACGATTTAGATATTTATTTGTTTACTAATATTTTTTTTTATTAGTTGATGAATATGACGAAGAGAAAATACAATACTTGGAAGCAGGAGGATATGAACGAAGTTTTACTGAAACATCGGAATGGTGAAATTGGATTTAATGAAGCATATAATGATTTATAGAACATATAATATACCGAAGCCTACACTGCGACGACATTTCAATAAAACAACAAAATTTGGTAGACCTAATGATATGTTATCAAGCATGGAAGAGGAATTAGCATAACATTTGATACATTTCGAGTCCAGTTTCTTTATATTAACTACTACTGAATTTAGGAAGCTTGCCTTCGAGCTTGCTAAAAAATTTCCTCATCGCTTCAATAAGGAAAAGAAAATAGCCGGCAAAAAGTGGTATTACAGGTTTATGAAAGACGATCCTACTTTGTCCTTGCGTGTTACAGAACCAACATCGATGGATAGAAGTAAATGGTTCAATAAAGTGCGTGTTAATAGTTTTCTTGATAAATATAAAGAAATTAGGGATAAATAGCAGTTTACTGAATACCAAATATATAATATGGATAAAACTACATTATCCATCGTTCACAAACCTTTAAAAGTTATTGCTCAAAAGGGCAAATACCAAGTGGGTGTAATCACAAGCAGAGAAAGGGGCCTTACAATGGCAGGCATATGTGCGATGAATGCAGCAGGCGAATTCATACCACCCATGCTGATATTTAAGCGCAGAAAACTGAATGATACCTTAAAAAAAAAGGAGCTCTGCCAAACACAGCATTTGGGTGGTCGAAAAATTGATGGATAACTTCAAAGCTTTTTCAAAAAACAAAAAAAAGTGACCAAAAACCACAACAATTTTACTTTTACTGGATGATCATAGCACATATACCAAAAATTTGGAACCAATTCAGATGGCTCACAATTATGATATAATAATGCTATATTTTCTTGTACACACAACACATTGCCTACTACCGTTGTTCGTCTTTGTTCGTCGTTGGTCTACAGACCGTTTTTTAAATCGTTGAAAAACCGTTACACTGAAGTGACATCTTCATGGCTACGCTCAAACCTGACAGTGTCATAAAACATGTGAACGTTTTAGAGCTGCTTGGTAAATCGTACCCTAGATGTTATCCTTTGTATGAATATAGCGTTAAACGGTTTTAAAACAACAGGTTTGTGGCCATATGACAGAAACGTCATTCAAGAAGAGGATTTTGTAGCTTCTGTACAAATTTCTTATTCATCAATTCAAGAACCTGCTGATGTAACTGGAAAAACCACACTATCAGGTATCACATTGTTACTCGCCAGATATTACGTCACCCATAGTCATAATTCTAACAATTATTGCATCGTCACCAATCGTAATATCGCCACCAATAGTTCCATTGCCACCAATAGTTGTAACGCCACTAAAAGTAATAACACCACCCTTAGTACCTAGAGATGCAACACCACCACCCACCATTTAACTTGGACCTTCAACAATATCACAAGATACTGCACACGGGAATAATCAGCAGTTGATAAAATCAGTAACACTAATCAAATAATAAAGTCCTACTTGAATATTTTATCTCCTATCCCTTGAATATTAACAGTTATTAAAAAATGAAGAAAGGTACTAAGCCAACAATGGAACTAACTTCAAGTCCCTACAAAAACGAAGTAGAAGTCAAGGGAAATATAAATAAGAGAAAGAAGCCTATACTGGATTTAAAAAAAAGTTAAAACAGAGAAAATAATAATGAAACCTATAACAGATGGAACATATAAGAAGAATAAAAAAAAACAAAAACAAATAATTATGGGGGTTTACCAGGATCAGCGGTTTCAAGTATGGCAAAGATAGCCTTAATCCGAAAAATTGTTTTTCTTTTGGTGGGATTGGAAAGGAACCCATATCAAATTATAAGCAGTAGAGGTCGATGTTGATGGTCTGGTCGCGTAGACAAAGCTCAAACTGTTTTTTCCTCGCAACCAAATAACTAGCATCGACTTCTACTATTCAAAAATTTATCGGCTGGGGGCAAGCAATTGCAAACAAGGCAGCAATTGGGGGAGGCATTGTGTTTCTTCACAATAACTGATCACACGTTTCAATCAGGACCCTGCAAAAATTATCTCTGTTTTTCAATTGGGATAATTTGCCCCATCTACCTTTCCCACCGGACATCAGACTCTTGATCTACCATCTCTTCCGCTCACTCCAAAATTGTTAAAATAGGAAATCTTTTAAAATGAAAGAACTGCTGAAAAACAACGTGCTGAAATTTTTTGGTAATAAATATGCTAATTAATGGCAAAAAATCATTATGTTGTAAATAATGATGATAGTTTCTTAATAGACTAAATAAATATTAACCCAAAAATATTTGCGTTTATCTTTCTTTTAACAAAATCGCTGCGGACTTTCTCGGCAATCCGATATTAATTAATACACCAACTGGATTGCTTTTGTTCAGTAATTGAATATATTTTGACGTAATTTTAATAGCAGGAAATATTGTCATATTTGGATATAACTCTAAAATAAGCATGAAATGAATTTTTCTTTTTATATTTATAAACATTTGAATTTCTGAAAGTTTCTACATTAATGCCAAAAATAAGAAAAAAGTAAATAAAACATGGATAATTAAAGGTCATTACTTAATTCCTTAAATCTAGTTAAATAAATGCACCCCACTAAGACTTTATTTTGCCCCTGTATCCAATAATTCACTCTTCTAACACAAAGGTCTAAGTTTTGGCCTAAAGGGTCCCTGAGGCCTATTCTAGAAAAAAGCCTGTCGCATTCACCGTTCTTTATTAGAGAAAATAATTCGCCCGTTTAAAACTCAGGGGGTGAATCTAATGAAAGCATTGTCGACGTTATATTCTTTAATGGTCTTACCCGAGAAGTATTTGTTCCATTGGCTAGTCCGCAGCCAATGGCAACTGATGTAAAATTTTACATTTTTTGTTGTTGGTACATTATTTTAGTTACTAAATATCTAAATATAAACCAAAATGTAGGTAAATTAAATTTTATTATGTCTCTTTTAGAGGAGTTTAGGTTTGTTTTCAGAAGACTTCGGATTATTAGGTTTAGTGAAAACAAATGTTATTTTTTGTCTAATACATAATCTAGTAAAAAAATAAATATCTGGTATAAATATAGGGAAATTTTTTAGTGCATCCAAACTTAAATTCAAATAAATCTCAACCAAATTAGATGCTTTGAAACTATTCAATAAATGTGAAATAACATTCAATGGTAGTAATGTATGAAAACAATTTCAGACAAATGTTCATCATAGTTACATCTGACCGTATTCTGTTAATCGAATTTCCGACCACTTTTTCCAGTAATTGGGGTCTTATGTCCGTAATTGTCCTAGTTGAAAGGTTCGTTCTTAGAAATGATTTTCTCACCGAATTGTTTCCTCAATAAATCAATTGTTGCGTTGCCTGTATGACTTGTGCAGCTATGATGTTGGAAGAACATTTCCACCAGGTCAATACCATTCAAATTCGGAATAAAATAATCTACGTAGTCGAAAAACTTCTTGCAAACGGTGACGAATTGATAAATTTGGATCTTTATCAACACTGCCAGCAACAGCGGTGAAAGGTACAATTTTTGTCTTGTTTTTGTTTCAATATTGAGCAGCATGAAAATGATTTGCATGTCGAAAATTGTGCGAATATATGGCTAAGTTCATAATTAGAAAGTGCTCTATAAGTTTGGTACAACAATACTGAATTTGATAATAAATTTTCTACACGCAAGCGTTGCTCGGATGTTACACTCATTGCGCAAGTTCGGACTAAAGAAAAAATTATCCTTTTTAAGGATTAAGATTAAAGGTTAAGATTAAGGATTAAGATTTAACCCAACTTACTTTTGTCTAAAAGTTAATAGTAATAGGATGTTAAAGTGATAATTTTATTTTCAATTTTTTTCAAGGAAATTGGGTAGTGGGGGCTTTGCTAAGATAAAAAATTTAAATTTTTCGAAAATTTTTATATAGATTGTAGAGGGATTGTAGGAGATTGTAGTCTGCGATACTTTTCTATGTTTCGTCCACCTTTTTTCGGTAAAAAAGGTGTACCTTGCAAATGTCTCTCCGAATTACCATTTTTTAGATATCTGCGTTTAAACTGTTCATTGTATCATCTTAAATTACGTTTTTGAAACATAACATTTGTGTTTGCTTTTCCTTTTTTTTGTCTTAGTTCCAGAGGAATGTTATCTAAATATTCGAGTAACTAAGTTTGAAGAAAATTAAGATACAGTTCTCTGTTTAAACTAGGTGGTAATTCGAATGGACCCAATACATAAATGCCAATAAGACCACACCAAACATTAATTTTAAATTCGTGTTGGAAATGTCGTTCGGTGAATGAAGTGTGGATTTTCTAAATCCCACGCATGTTTAATTACAAAATTGAAAACACCTAACGTGTAAACATTGTTTCGTCAATAAACATTTTTTTTTAAACATGAGGTCGGTATTTTGCTTGGTACAACAGAAACGGGCAAATTCCCAAAACGGGCAAAGACCCAAAACAGCTTCCAGTAGATTCAGCATAGGCGTGAAGTGAAACGAATATATTCCTCCGTCGTTAAACATTTTGCAAACGATGGATTTACCTACCTCAACTCCCAGAGCAATGCGTCTTGTGATTACTTCAGGGTTTTCGGCAACACGAACGAAATGTTCTTCTTACTGGTCGGTGGTTAGAGTCTTCGGACGACCCGCGGAATTTCGTTTCGGACAGAAAAACATGTTTTACCCAGTCTGTCGTAAAGATTTTTGAAAATCTTAAAATTCGGCTGTCTTCGTCGTGGATATTTTCCTTCGCTTTATGCCCATGATATCTCACATCTCTTCATTAGAAAACAATTTATGTCTGGGAATTTTGTTCTTGACTTAAGTGAAAATCTTTCAAACATTGTGTTACCTTTAATATATAAAAAATTATTATTAATATTATCATTATTATTATTTAAAATTATTTTAACTCTTTAAATACCCACAATATTAAATATTGACAATAAATGCAAAAAGTTGACTGTAATTGAATTTCTAGAACGTCTTGATGTATTTGTTTTAATCATAGCCAAGCTACTTTAAGAGAAGTATTGCATTTCAAAAGCGCAATTTAAAAAATATTTAAAATTTTCGAAGGTATACCTTATTTACGCAATAAAGATGGACAAAATATAATTTTTATTAAAAATGCAAATATACTAAGGCGCAAAAAAGTTTTGACCTTTCAAACGTAAGGAAGTGTCGCAAACAGCGCCCTCTACAATCTACATAAAAATCTTCAAGACATTTAAAATTATCTTAAAAAAAACTTCTACTAAATTTCGTTCAATAAAGATACTTTTTAAGAAATTTATTGAGGAAAATTGAAAATAAAATTATAACTTTAACACTCTGTATCTTGGTTACCATTAACTTGTGGACTAAAGTAAGTTGAGTTAAATCGAAATGTTTTTAACCAAAAAATCTGCAGTTTTGCTGGGTACCTGTGTTTGCTGTCTAATCCGCTAGGTTAAACGAAGAAATGTATCTTAATTTTCTTCAAACTCAGTTACCCGAACATTTAGATAACATTCCTCTAGAACTAAGACAAAAAAACAAAAAGCAAACAAAAATGTTTCAAAAACGCAATTTAAGACGATACAATTAACAATTTAAACACAGATATCTAGAAAATGGTAAGTCGGAGCGACATTTGCAAGATATACCTTTTTTACGTAAAAAAGGTGGACAAAATAATATTTTCATTAAAAATGCGAATATACTAAGGTGCAAAAAAATTGTGAAGTTTCAAATCCAGAAAAGTTTCACAGACAGCGCCCTCTATAATCTACATAAAAATTTTCGATAAATTTTAATTTTTTATCTTAGCAAAGTTTCCACTACGCAATTTTGTTAAAAAAATTAAACAAAATACTATTTAGGAAAGTTACTGACAAAAATTGAAAATAAAATTATAACTTTAACACCCTGTATCTTGGTTACTATTAACTTGTGGACTAAGTTCCGTCAAATCGAAATGTTTTTACCCAAAAAATCTACAGTTTTGCTGTGTACCATTAATTAGCGGACACCCTATATATATATATATATATATATATATATATATATATATATATATATATATATATATATATATATATATATATATATACATATATATGTATTAAAAGCAAAGAAAAAGGCACCCATGCTCCACGTCGGTTTTTTGCCGTTTCTTCTTCCGCCATCCAAAGCACCAGCAAGCGTCTCCCGAGACCAATTTCTGGCCTTAAGCCATCATCAGTTGGGCTTAAGCTGAACGCCGGAAGAGTGGATGAAGGAACGACTAAAAGCCGAATGGACGTTGAGCATGGGTGCACTTTCTTTTGCATTTAATAATTTTCTCCATGGGCCCAGTTTACTATTTTTCGATCATATCTGGTATTTACCCGAGGTTAGACAGATCACGAACGGTCTCGCACAGTTTGTCTGCTGCGACAGTTTTCCGCGGGATGGCGTGGCTGCATGTGATTGCAGCCTCCATTTGACATGACCAATTTATATTGTCATGCCTTTTAGTCGTTCATATAAACCATTGTTGATCCACTGCAGGACGAATTCCTTTCTAGCATGCTTCCAACTATCGCGGCCCTAGTTCTTCTCTGTCATTGTGGTTCAATATACTTGATAATGTAGTCCGTCCAACGTGTTATCAGTCTTCTTCGTGCACGTTTATGATTAAGCGCTATCCATCTCAGGATTGATTTGGTCCATCTGCCATCACATTGCTTCGCTATATGGCATGCCAAGCTCCATTTCAATTCCTTCTCCATTTCAATTTTTGATAACTGATTATGAATATATTGATTATAACTGATTATGATGTGAGTGTCTATGTTTCACTTCCGTATGACAAAACAGATAGCACGCACTGATAAAAAAATTGTCTCTTAAGACAAAGTGGAAGTTTGTTCTTAAACACTATATTGAGCGTACCAAAAGCCTCTCAACTACACCGTTTCACTTCCCGGGCAGTATCACCCTCCATTAAAATCCTTTGCGCAAGATATATGTAGTGGTCAACAAACTGGCTTCCTAAAATAGAAAGTCTTTTCTGTCAGCAAATTTGTTGAACATAACCTGACTCTTTTTCAGGTTTATTTTCAAATCAAATGGTTTTCCCAACGTTTGCAGTTCTTGTACGTACTTTTATAGCTCATCTGGACCGTGTAACAGGAGAACGATATAATTTGCAAATCTAAGATGTCTTTTAAATGCACCATTGGTTTTTATTCCATCCTGTTTCCAATCCAGATTACGGAATACATCTTCAAGGAAGGCGAAAAAAACAGGGCTTTTTGAGTCACCCTGTCGTACACTGGCGTTCTACCATGTAAACTGTCACTGTAACTTCGTCATGCATGGATCCCGGTAGGTTCACATAGGCTCTTAGGCTCTGACAAATGCCTTTTCATAGTCAATAAAAGTCAAGCATAGTGACAGAGTGTATTTACTGTTCCTTTCTATGGTCTGTTGTACAACCTGATATGATCGATTGTACCGAATCCTCTTCTGAATTCTGCTTGCTCTTTTGGTTGTACGTCATTCAGTGTTATTAATATTCTTTTAGATATCATCTTGGTGAAAACTTTGCACATTACTGATAGGACACGTTAGGCGATAGTTTTTTAAAGCTTCCTATACTCCTTTCTTATGAAGAAGAATTACTTCAGCATTTTTCCACAGGTTGGGTATTTTTTATTCTTTTTTCTCTTGCGTGAAACCGGAATTCTTAATTCGCCTCGAAAGGATGCACCGTTTTCGAATTATAGCTTTTAAACTTTTCGTGTGCAATACAATAAAACTCAATGTTTATAGCATAGCACTTAATTGCAATGTTCCAAACAATAAAACTTTAGTATGCCATGTTAAAATGACATTTATTTATACCACAATTCCGATTTTTGGATACTCTTAAGTTGCAAAGTGTTAATATTAAAAAAAAATTTGAACTTAAAAACGATCAGTGAAATAACACATTAAGAAACCAAAATTTGGTTGTATTCAATAACAATGATAAATTAAGCATCAGAACAGCTACCCAACTGCTGCCGGGTTAAGATATTCAATTTTCTAAAATAAGGTTTTTCCAGTTTCCAGGACAACAGGAAACCTTTCCGTATGCAGTCAATCCAAAATCTTCAACCAGGTGATGCTGAAAGGCGAATGAATTTTACTAACTGATTTCTAAATGCTGTGGAGGAAGATCCTAATTTTAAAAAACAAAATTATTTGGACTGACAAAACTGCACTATGTTTACTCGCAGTAAACTTTAAACTTTCGGTAAACTTTTAACATTTATGAACTTGGGCTCATGAGAATCCACACATAATCCGCTCTATTGCATTTCAAAAATAGTTCAGTGTTAAGGTGTGGTGCGGTGTCATTAACTGGGCTTTTTGTGGGCCTCTTTTTTGTGGGCATTTTTCTACCAAGATTAAATAGAGCACTATTTAGAGATTTTTTAAATGAGAATTTTTTCGAATGTCTCGAAGATGTTCCACTCAATTTAAGGAATGAATGCTGCTTTCAAATGGATAGTGTTCCAGCACATTGTGCTGCTGAAAATTGTATGTAGCTTTTTCGTCTGGGGGTATTTAAAGGATAAATTATATGTAACTCTTGTAAATACTAGAGAGGAGTTGATCTGAATAATTCAAGACGAGTGTGACTATTTGATAGCAATTCACAACGCCACACTATCTGTTGTGCGGATGTGTCAGAAATGCCTTAAAGTTGAAGGAATGCACTTTGCACAAAAACTTCTAACAAAAATAATATCTAATCAAAATAAAGGGGATTATAAGTTACTCATATAAGATTTTCTTAAATTTTTTATTTCTTGGATGCGCTTTAGTGTTGCTCACGAAAAATTTAAAATCCATTTACTCGAAAACGGTACATCTTATTGAGTTGATCTAAGAGATCTTGAATGATAATAAAAAAAATACATACGAAAAAAATTGGGCAATAATTGAACTTGAACCCCTCATTATGTTACGTCCTTCATTGATTTTTTTAATACACGGTTAGTTTCGGCACCTAAAGATTACAACACTTACCAAAAAATAAATCATCATCAACATCATCATCATCAGCCCGTGTCCATCCACTGCAGCATGAAGGCCTCTTTAATATACTTCCAACTTTTCCGGTCCAGAGCATTCCTCTGACATTCTCGTTCAATATACTTAGTATGAATATATATATATATATATATATATATATATATATATATATATATATATATATATATATATATATAAATATATCACGATCCTGGGTTTTCCTCTGCCACTCAGGTGCTATATACTTAATGATGTCATCAGTCTATCGTGCTTTCCGTTTTCTTCGCGAACGTTTGCGATCAAGCGGTATCCACTGCTGGGTTGCCTTGGTCCATCTGTCGTCCCATCGCCTCGCTATATAGCCTACCCATCTCAATTTCAATTGCTTTACTCTTCTAATAATAGCACACACTTCCGGTTGTTCCTTGATCCATGCCCAGGGCTTTCTGTCTCGTCTTGTAATACCAAGCAAATATCTTATGCCCACAAGATAGCTTAACGGGGCTGTGGAGGGAAATATTACAGAAATCTTTCCCTCTTTCTCGATGTGGTGCCACTGATCGCCTTCGTCCGACTGCCACCATGCGCCATCACGTATCTTTCGGGACCGGTTTCTGGCCTTTCAGCCGACATCAGCCGAGCTCGAGATGAACGCAAGGGAAGCAGTTGGGAAAGACGATCGGGGCCAGGACAGTTGACATGGCTTGGCCCTGATCGTCTCTCCCGTTTATAGATGAACTCTTGAAAGCCTATGAAATATCGTCACCTTTTTGGCATAAACTATTTTGTCCCAGTTGAGTTTTCCCGATGTAGTCTATTCAATTATGGGGTATAATTTGATGTTATAATGTTTGTATTCTATAATAACATAATACAATATGAAGTAATATATACTAAAACATAAAAAAATCTTCTTTATATGGAATTTAAACATTTAATGAAACTCGGTAATTCAAATTGATTAATTTTGCAGTCTGTTTCGCTAGAAAATTTGCATTAACCAAAATGTAAAATGTAAACAACAACCATATAAACATATATTTATAATGCTCCTACATTTGCAGCATACTTTATGGTTTTTGCATGGGTACATACCCTTAGATTATCCAATATAATGTCAGGAATGCGAATTACAATATGAGCGTTAAAGTTAAATATATTAGGCGATAATATTGCTTTTTATATGTTAACTAAAGCTTGCTATATTTAGTAAAATTTAGCGAGTTAATATTATTAATATGTCTATGTCCATTAGCTAGCTTCGAACTTTTTTTGTTCGAAATAGGATTTATGTACATAGCATTTCTACTTTTTCTAGGTCAAAGATCTGTAAAATCTGTTATTGATCTATGATGATACAGTGAGTCAACAGCTTGTCATTCCTCGACAGTAAATGTGTTAAATTTCGTTAACTAAACAGTAATTTTGCGAGGAAGAACCATTACGTATCACTTTTTATGGTTTATAAGTGCGTTTACGAGTCACGCTCTGCGTTCACGTGATGTAATGCCTTTTGAGGTTCCTATAGAGAAAATGGTCAATAAAATGAATGATATCGTGTTGGCCGATCGCAGAGCAAAGTTTAGAGATATTATTGAGATGATAGACATCAAAAAGTTATCAGTGAGATGGGTGTTTGCTCAATAAGAACCAAAAACAGAATAAAATCATTACTTCACAGCATATACAGCACTGTGTATACGCTGATATGTTTAAGTGTAATCCGAAGGAGCTTCTGTGGCTATTCGCAACTGTTGATGAAACTTTAATGTATCACTATACACTAGAAATGAAGGAATAGTAATAATATTGTGTTTTACCTGGTAAATATACCCTGAAGAAGGCGAAGACGTTTCCATTATCTGAAAAAGGTCATGGCCGATGTTTTCTGGGATTCACAAGGCATTATCTTCATAACCTATATGGAAATTGGAAAGACGACCAAAAGGAAGTGTTATGCTGCATTTTTAGTCAAATTGAATGAAGAGTTGATAAAACACACCTTTGTTAGGCGAAAAAAAAAGTGATATTCATTACGAAATAACACACGCCAATCCGTCCGCCAATGCAACAGCTAAATTATACAATTTGTGTTGAAAAATTATGCTGCATCCTTGCTGTTCTCCAGACTTGGCCCTGTCCCTCTTCCTTCTCTTTTAAAAGGTGAAGAAATAGTTGGCTGAAAATAAATTCACATCAGATTACTAGATCATCACTGAAACACAGGACTATTTTACAAAATTCGACAAATCGTACGATTTTGGAAGGAATTATAAAGTTGGAAAATTGATTTTTGAATAAAATACAATATTTCATTTAAAAAGTATCTGACTTTTCACTCTACCCTCGTATATACTCGAATATGTTTTAAGTAAATATTTAATATGACAGCTTTACTTATTAGATGACTGGTAATACTATTTATTTATTATAGTTATACAATTAAAATTATCCCATTTTCCACAACCGGAAAAAAAACAATGTTATTTATAACGTTAATACTATTCTAATATTTAAATTAAGACCATACTTTCTACTCGTTTTAACTTAATTAATGCTAAAGTTTCAGCAGTAAAAGGCTATTAATTTTTTCTTTTAATATTGCATTAAGTGAAGTGAAAAAATTCCCCGCTATTAAAAATATTAAAATGAACAAAAATTTCATTACGTTACTTACACATAACGGACAAGCTTTCTTCACTAAAGTGGCCTCTCTAACATCATCATACTCTGATCGCTTTTATGCAAATATTTAATTATACAACGATTTATTTAAAATCTAATATCGTTAAAAAATTACAGTGTTATGTAATAACATGCTTTAGTACTATTCCTTATTGAAACTAATTAAATATCCCCCGTTTGTATAATGACTAGACGCTTTGAAATATAAAAACGTATTCTGAAATGTTTAGTTAGGGCCGGAATATTAGGGTCGGGTAAAGTAACTTGTATATCATTGTGATATTCTTCTTCTTCTTTATCGATCATTTATGCATAGTTATTTGATTTCTAATCATTTTTATTATTTTCTGCCCCTTGTCAATCATTTCAAATCTGCTCTTGACTTTCTTATTTTCTCTACTATTTTATGTATTCTCTTTATCAATGTTTTAATAGATTTTTTCCATTTCTTCTTCTTATTTCCATCTGCCCCTATCATCTTTCTGGTTAGTCTTTTGGTCGATCCTCATGATATTATCAAACCAATTCAATCGTCTGTTTTCCAATTTTTACGTAAAGCCCTGTTTTTTTTTCAGCGATTTTTTAATGTCTTTGTTTCTGATCCTGTCGTGTTTAGGCAATGTCGCATTGGTTAATTGAGATGAGCCTTACGATAAAGGATGTTGGTGACAAACATTATTTCTATGAGTGTTTTTAAATTATATTTAAAACCAAAATTGTATTCTGTACACGAATATCACGATATACTTCTAATTTACTGAGAAGGTGATGTCAACCAGATTAGAAATATACCACCAATTTTTTATCGCGTCCGGGAAAATTAATTAAAACGGTGCCTGGATTTTATAGATTAAAATGGTAAACAATTAATTTAATAAAACAATTAATCATGTGTTTTTTAATGTGACGTGAATCGTTTAAAACGTTATATGGTGTTATGGTGTGGCAAAAATTAGTGCTAGTATTTTCAACTTTGATATTAAAAACAAAACTGTAAATGTTCGTTTTTTTGTAACAAAACAAACCAGATTTATACTGAAACGTAGAGTAAATTGCTATAAAAATATTACATTTTATTTTCAAATATCTTAAGGGGCTAATGAAACAAAAAACCTCATTGTCTTTGATCTAAATGGGACGGTGCCACTTTCAAAAAGTTCTCATCTTTTTTTCTTCGGAAATGGCTGCATTTTGGATACATCTATTAAAGAAATATTTTGTTTAAAAAGAATGTTAAGAAATGTTGGTTAAACAGAGGGTAAGTTATTTCTTAAATGTCTCATTTCTAGAGCATTTATTGGATATTCGTTTTTATACCCAGGTATCAAATCGAAATAACATTATTAAACTATTGTTGTATATTACAAAATACCATTTTTTTGTCATCTGTTTCTTTTTTTCCAAGTAAAGTTTGGATCGAAATGTAATACGTTTTTGTTGTTTTTCTTATTTTATTGCTTATGTAGACATCCATTCTACCATCTTCTAATATTACGTTTCGTAAATATTCAAAATATAATACTTGTTTAAATGTGGCTTTTTCTATTTTTATGCTTAACCAACCATTATTTCAATTTATTCATTGATTTTGTTAATTAAATTAAAGCCTTGGATTTCGTTGTGACATATTATCAACCATTTTTGCATTTTCGCACTTGGATCTGCCCTGGATGTTCGTTTCTATTTCAATGTAAATTGATTTTATCGCACTAATTGGCTTTTTTCCATGTATGTTGCATTTCTCTTATTCTCCTATTAAATGTGTCAAAAGCTGCCTTTATATTTAAAAATAGTTTGATATAGTTCTCCAGTCTGTAGTTCATCTTCCAGTTTCTATGTATACATTATCATTTGAACCTCTTCTTGCTCAAAAAATGCCTGTGCATCTTCTAGCAAATTTTTTATTTCTTATGAAAATTTTTTTGTTTTACTCTTTGAAGGATATCAGGCATATTGAGTATTTACTCAAGTAATGTAATTAAGTAATAAACTTTATTTTCCAGGATATCATTTATGTTTTCCATGGTTTTTTATATTTTCGACAATTTCGTGCCTGTGTGCCTTACACATTTTGTCATCTTAGGATAGATACTATCTTCTCCAAATGTTCTTCCGACTTTGATGGCTTTGAATGCTTCCTCTATTTCTTCTTCTTTACTTCCACGTTGGTGTTCAATCATTCTTTATTTTCTCCATATATTTTTGCTTCAGCTTTAAATTAATTATCATAGTACTCTTTCCAAACTGATAATTTTCGTTTGTTTCTGGGTGATTATTAATATATTTATTATTTATATTTTAACTCCGTATTCTTCTCTGTCTGTTACCTTTCTTAATGACGTAACCCAATTTTAAAATATCTTACTATCTTAAACATAGTTTACATTTAGCTTCTCTCCAAATTTTTCCCAACTTTTCTTTTTCACATCCTCTACTGAATTTTTCGCCAAGTTGTTTTTGTATATACTCTTTCTTAAATTTTTTACTTATATTATATTCTTTTAGTACTGGGTACATCAGTGAGTTTCTAATTTGTAATACCAGCAGTGGTATTCTCATTCTAATTTTGTTTCTAGTGTTAATTGAAGGTGTATTTTTATCTCTATATTTTCTAATTTTTAATAATACTTTTCAATTTTTAATATTAATCATTATTTTTAATATTTACTATTTTTCCTCTCCTCTGAGTTTCTTTGTGATACATACAGTAATCAAATTTAAATTCATACACTTAAAAATTATTGAAATAAATGATTACTTTTTTAAATAAATATCTTTTGGTTTAGTTTTGTTATTAAAAGGAAAAATGAATGAAAATATATTTGTAGAGTCAAAATAAAACTCGTACACTATGATACGATTTTATATATATATATATATATATATATATATATATATATATATATATATATATATATATATATATATATATATATATATATATATATATATATATATATATATATATATATATATATATATATATATATATATATATATATATATATATATATATATATATATATATATATATATATATATATATATATATATAATATATATATATAATATTATTGTAATATATATATATATATATATGATACATACATCTACATCATTTAAATAACTATTTAAAAAGTTGAAACTAATTTTTGTTGGCAATCTTTTCGGAATCAATCTTATTACTAATTACATCTTTTAAACAGCCAAGCATAAATTCAACAAACTTTTGACAATATTCAGGTGTTTTAACCACTTTTCCTGAAGAGTTAGTTTTAATTGCTCAATATTAGAAATTTGATGATTTAAAATTGCAACCTTTAAATCTTACCATAAATGTTCAATATTATTAAGATCGGGACTTTGTGGAGGAGTTTCCATTACCTTGGGGCACTTATATAATGACCAGGTCTTAATTTTTATTGTTTTGTGCTTGAGATCATTGACTTGGTAAGAGATAAATCGCTCTTCTATTCCCAATTTTTAAGCATATATATATATATATATATATATATATTTATATATATATATATATATATATATATATATATATATATATATATATATATATATATATATATATATATATATATATATATATATATATATATATATATATATATATATTTATATTTATCATAGATATATATATATATATATATATATATATATATATATATATATATATATATATATATATATATATATATATACCAACTGGACACGTACTCTACACTCGAGGTACGGAAAATGGCCGATGTGGCGGAATAGGATTCCTCATTAATCGAAAGCTGAAGGACAGTGTGGTAAAATTTGAAAGTACATCCGACCGATTAGCCCAATGCGTCATTCAGCTGAATAAAAAGTTTAGGCTTCAAATCGTCCAAGCTTATGCACCAACTATAAGCCATAAAGATGAGGAAATTGAGGAATTTTATGATGATGTGGCCCAGCTTTTATACAAGGAGAAATGTAGGTACAAAATCCTGATGGGTGATTTTAATGCCAGAATTGGAACAACAAGAACAGACGAAAATGCAACTGGCCCATATGGAACTGGTGAGCGAGACAATAGAGGTGACAGATTAGTTGATTTTGCTGAAGGACAAGAACTATATATTATGAATTCATTCTATAAGAAAAATATCAGCAGAAAATGGACATGGAAAAGTCCATCTGGGCTCACAAGCGAAATTGACTACATCATGACCAACGATAAAACAATATTTACCAATTGTACTGTCCTTAACAATTTTAATGTTGGAAGTGACCACCGAATTGTACGAGCAAGGGTTCGGATTGACTGTCGAAAAGAGCGCGAAAAAAATGGTAAGATCAAAGAAGGGCAAGGTGGATTCTGGAAGACTGCTGGAGAGAGGAAGCGATTTTGAGATTGCTTTGTCAAACCGGTTTGCTGCGTTACAAGATCCAGAGGAGGTGGAAATATCAGTTCAATATGAAGAAATCGCCAACAATGTACTTCAAACGGCTGCTTCAATAGCACCAGAGGAAAAAAGTCTCAAACAAACAAAAATCTCCAGTGAGACCATTGATTTAATGAAGAAACGGCGAGCAATGAGAAATGCAGGTAGTCCTTTTGGCAGGGTCGAGTACACTGAGCTCTGCAAAACTATAAGAAAACGTATCAGAGAGGACACGCGCCGATTCAATATGCAGCTAGTGCAAAAAACCCTGGAAGAAAACAAAGGAATTAACAAAGCTAAACAGAAGCTGAGAAACAAAAGAACGCAAATATATGCTTTAAAGCGTGAGGATGGCACAGTGTGCAGGACGCGTACCCAAATGTTAGAGATTGTCAGAAGGTTTTATTCCCAGTTATATGAAGATCAGAGCCAGTCAGGGACAGCAATACCCACGGAAGAACAATATATAATACCAGATATCCTAGTGGAGGAAGTAACAAATGCTATAGAACTGATGAAGAACGGCAAGGCTCCAGGAAAGGATAGTGTAACTGTCGAAATGCTAAAAGCTGGTGGTCAAACGTTACATAAAACACTGGCAAAATTATACTCAAAATGCCTCAAAGAACAAAAAGTACCTGACTTATGGAAAAATGCAGAAGTGATCCTTTTACATAAAAAAGGAGCACAGGAAGATTTAAAGAACTACCGTCCAATAAGCCTCCTATCAGTGATGTACAAAGTTTTCACTAAGATAATTTCTAGAAGAATATTAAAAAAACTGAATGACGCATAACCAAGAGAACAAGCAGGATTCAGAAGTGGATTCAGTACAATGGATCACATCCAGGTTGTACAGCAGGTCATAGAAAGGCACAACGAATACACCATGCCACTGTGCTTGGCTTTTATCGACTACGAAAAAGCATTTGATTCCATCTCAAAGCATGCGATAATGGATGCACTGCTTAGCCAAGGTGTAGAGAGAGCCTATGTAAACCTATTAGAATCGATATATGATGGAGCTACAGCCACAATTCACCTTGATGATCTTGAAGTGGGAATTAATATAGAACGAGGTGTACGGCAGGGTGACGCAATATCGCCTATTCTTTTCTCGGCTGGCCTTGAAGAAGTATTCCGTAAACTGGATTGGGAACAGGATGGGGTAAAGATCAATGGTGCAAACTTAAACCATCTTAGATTTGCAGATGATATTATTCTCATTTCGCAAGACCCAGAGGAGCTGCAAAGACGCATACAAGAACTGCAAAGGGCTGGCGAACCATTTGGCTTGAAAATAAACCTGAAAAAGAGTCAGGTTATGTTCAATAACTTCGCTCAGGACAGAAGAATTTCAGTTTTAGGAAGGGATTTAGAGATTGTGGACAGCTTTGTATATCTTGGGCAGAGGATTTCCATGGAGGGGAATACCGCCCGGGAGGTGGAACGGCGTGTTAAATGTGGCTGGCAGGCATTTGGTAGGCTCAACATAGTGTTTAAGAGCAGACTCCCACATTGCCTGAAAAGAAAAGTATTCGATCAATTCGTTCTACCCGTTATGACATACGGAAGTGAAACCTGGACACTCACATCGCAATCAATTCAAAAACTTCGGGTGGCACAGAGGGGAATGGAAAGATGTATGCTTGGCATTACAAGACGAGACAGAAAGTCCTGCGCATGGATCAGGGAACAAACAAAAGTCTGTGACATCATTGGAAGAGTAAAACAGTTGAAATGGAGATGGGCAGGCCATATAGCGAGGCGATGGGACGACAGATGGACCAAGGCAATCCTGGAGTGGATACCGCTTGATCGCAAACGTCCGCGAAGAAGACCGAAAGCACGATGGACTGATGACATCGTTAAGTATATTGGACCCGAGTGGCAGAGGAAAGCCCAGGACCGTGAAGGTTGGAAGCATGCTGAAGAGGCCTTCATCCTGCAGTGGATCGATACGGGCTGATGATGATGATGATGATGATATATATATATATATATATATATATATATATATATATATATATATATATATATATATATATATATATATATATATATATATATATATATATATATGATACATACATCTACATCATTTAAATAACTATTTAAAAAGTTGAAACTAATTTTTGTTGGCAATCTTTTCGGAATCAATCTTATTACTAATTACATCTTTTAAACAGCCAAGCATAAATTCTTGACTTGGACGAGATAAATCTTGGTAAGAGAAGACTTGGTAAGAGATAAATCGCTCTTTTATTCCCAATTTTTAAGCACTTTGTTTCAGGTTTTTTCTTAAGACGCCAAGATAATCATTTTGGTTTATAACCCTTTCAATAAAATGTAAGTTTCTAGAGCCTTCAGAGGGCATACCCATTCGTACCATCACGGAGCCCCAACCATATTTTACAATCGCTTGAAAATTTTTAGATTTTATTGCTTCATTAGGTTTTTTCCACATTTTTTGTACTCCGTCCGAACCAATAATGTTAAATTTACTCCCATCCGTGAATATCTCACTTTTCCAAAATTATAAATACTTATCTCTGTGCTCTTCAGCAAATGCAGTACGTTTTCCTACCCTATAAGTTGTTTTTATGTAACAAATTTCTAACCGTCTGGGGATTAACTTTTTTCTTTGGCTGTATTTCTACCTCTTTTTGCTAATTTAGAAGCTGACAATTTGCAATTTTTGCGAAGAATGCAACGCTCATCGTACATAATAATTTTTTTTCTTGAAAAACTTCTCATTTAATTTGTATCCGATAGTCATTGTTATAAGGTATTATAATGGATTGAACTGTGTTGTAGGGCTTATTAGTATTTTTTCCGATTTCCCGGTAAGATATTCCAATTTTGTAATGGTGAATCGCCAACTCTCTCTCTGCTATACTTGTTTAGCCACCCTGACGCCACATTTAATTAAAAATGTAAAAATGTAAAACTTACAAGTTCAAAAAAAACTGCACTATATCAAAACTGCACTATACTGTAATAAATTCAATGCACAACTAAGGCAAAATTTTTTATTGCAATAAATTGTCGGTGAACGAGTTTCTATTTGACTATAAAAATTAATGAAAAGATTTTTTTTTCAACAAGTTTGTTATTATAAACATTTCTGATAAAAAATCTCGTAGCCATCCTTTCCTAAATGTGTAATGGAAAATTTAAAAAGATTATTATTTAAAAAATCAGTTATGGAGAAAATTTTCAAGCGTATCACTTTCAGTTTGATAGACTGTACATCTCCCAATACTAATTAATTCTGATATTATTAGATTCATTTTGGCTAGACTCATAGTCAATTGACTCAAATATGGTTGTGTCGATTTTGACACCAAAATGTGTCATTTATTTTAATATTTTATCTTATCCTGTCCAGTTTCTCGAAAAAATTATTTCCTCCCCATTAATTATCCCGATTATTCTTGAGTTTGTTCTTGAAGTCCACTCTTTACTATATCATTTCTTGGGCCGGCTCGATTTCCTTACTGTTTATGTATGTTATATTTCTATGTTCGGACATTAAATTGTCTTGTGTTTTTTTAACGTTTTACTGCTTTACTTTATTCTTCTTTGAGTAGTTTTTCTTTAAATTTAGCTCTCATGGTTCTTTATTCATGCTCCTTGGCATAATATATTTTCTATTATCAAACACTTTTCAACAATACATTTCCGTAACCAAAAGATAATATTTAATTGCAGTGCCCCTCAAATTAAAAAGGAGTAAATCTTTCCCCAAATGTTTATTTTTGAAGTTAAGTGCTAGTATAACTATTTTATATTTCTAACTCGGTACCTGAGAGCCAAAGTGTACAAAGTCTAAAAAGTCGATTTTATAGAAAAAGTAAAAAAGTGTAAACATATCTATGATTATCAGTAATTTTAAATGCTTTTGGTGATTACTTATAGAATTAAACTCTTTATTTAGAGCTATTGAATATACTGATATAAATTGTTACTTGATATTTTGCTAAGTTTAATATTATTTTAATAATATTCGACTTATTCGGATGTGCCAGACTTAGTATAGGTTGGTTTTGAAACAGTAAGGACTTTGTTTTTTAAGTTAGGACTTAGTATCTTTTGGTCCTTACTGCGCCAAAATTGTTTTACTAAAAAATAGACCACTATGTGGGAATTTAATAAAGAATTCAATAAAAATCGCAAAATAAAATAATTTTTGTTATAATTTTCAATAACGTTAGTATAAAAACTTAAAAATCATAAAAAAAATAGTGAAAGATATAATTATATAGTGCAATATCATTCTTCATAATCTACCAAATTTACTCATTTAACAGAATTTCATTATATTAATCGATTGTTTTTCGTTTCTTTGTTTTTTCATTCTCGTTATTTTGTATCTTAAAGGGATTCATTGTAATATCCTAAAGAAATACAGGGTTATCATACCCGACAGCGGAACTCTTCCTTTTCCGCGAAACTTCCTTGAACGATTCTTCTGTGATGGAAGCTTTGAAATACTGTGAATAACTCCTCTTTTCAGTTGAAGCCACACCATTTTAGAGATAAAAAATTGCTGGTTAATAAAAGTTGAGTTGGATTCTTGAAATAAATTTAAAAATTGAAAAAAATCCTCTAGATTCCCTCAGAAGCTGATGGAATTATTCCAGTCTGAGTTCCAGCAAGATTTTTTAGCAGCAGTAAAACGTTAAAGAAAAGAAGAAATATTAAACATTCTTTTACATGGTGCGTATGTTAATTTTTCTGTAGTAATCAATATAAAAAAATAACAACTTAATTATTATAATACTATTAAAATTAAACGATTAAAAATTAAAATATATCTTAACATTTGCAATAAAACAAACAAAACAGCACTGGGGATTTCAACAAAGCTAGATTATTAAGATCGGTGCATTGCATTGGTTGAAATGAACTTAAAACTATTTGGCCCTCACTAAATAGTGGACTTGGTGTGTTTTGTATTTCAATATTTTGAAACCAGTGGCAGTATCCATTATTTTGATAGTTTTAAACGATTCAGCACACTGAATTTCTTAAAGATCGACTGTTAACTCAAAATAGAAAAAACTGACCTTTGGGCACTTTGGCTCTCAGGTACCGCACTGAAGAATTACTTTTGATTTGTCCTGCAATGAAACAACTATAATAAATTTTAGCTCTACAGACCAAGTTGGCCCATGATGATCGATGATGATGCTCGACGCGATGCGGTTCGCCCTACGGGTTCCGAAGCAATTATATCAATTTTAAAACAATGTTGTTAACTTTGTGCTAAACTTAAATAAAATGCTCAGTTCCGATAACATATTCATGTTTATAAGAAAATTATAATTTTATATGATAATGTTAGCAATCAATTGCATACCAAATTTCCTTGGTTTCGCTTACGGAGGCATGTAAATGTATTCGTTCGCAAGTTTTAATCAGGCTGATAATTTGACTGAACAGGACCTAACAGGACCTTCTAAGAAATTTCTAAGTTGATTAGCTACTGCTCAGTCGGGTGAGTATTGAAGGTTAAACATAAACCGAAGGTTTATATCTCAAAGGAGGCGCTGTCTTGAAAGTTAAGTAGTAGTCGCAGTCTATGGTCGATAGCTCATATAAAATATCTTAATCTGATGATAAGTTTAATTACAAATTTGGCATTTCACATATATTTCAATGTATACTAATAATATTGTTGAATACTTACTTCAAAAACTTAGTAATTTTAAAGTATTGCATTGCGTAATTTAATCAATCAAAATGTTTTTCTACCCTTTAGAGTATACAATACAGTTATCTAAGTTAATTTCCATAATTCTCTCAATTTTTCTATGCCCTATATGTTTCGTTTAATTCACTGTCAGGTTATGCTTCATCTTTCAGCAACTGCTTTTACTCCTTCTATGTACATTCTTATTAGTTTTCTTGATATCTCTTGTTCCATTAATCCTAGAGTGAAAGATCCTTCTTACGTCTCCCTGTTCTCCATTTGTACTACTTTTTAAATATTGTATTCTTGATTTGTTTTGTTCATAAATGTCTTTTCTACATTTGATTTTTTTATTCTATCTTTATTTGTACTATTGTTTTTCTGAGACGTTTCATTTCCACACTTTAGATTTTGTTTTTTTTTCCTTATTATATGGGCATTCATACAAAATAAATAAAAAGATTAATTTTACATTCCTTCTAAATTGTTATAGGGCTGACGTGAAGAGAGGACTTTTATCCAGCAGGCAATATTATGTGAGAGGTTTCGATAGTTAATTACGCATTCCATTTGTCTATATTTTTCAAGTTTCACTTATTACTTGCTTTGAACCTATATCTTAAACTTGGTCACATATGCAAAATGCTTTTTTAAGATATTGTTGAGATATGGTGTTCAACATATGCTTGGTATTCAATATATTGTTTAATATAATTGATGTTATCTATTTGGAACCTTGTTTCGACCTTTTTGATTCTGCTCTCATTCATCTATTCTGCCGATCGTCCTATATCTTATCTGAGATTTCCAACCTAACTTAGAAGTCTTTCCTCCTGTTAAACTGCAAGATGATGTATCTATGTCAGCACAACTGTGATCTGATTATCATTTATTTTATTTTCATTCTAAGCGCTTTAAATGCTGGTATTGTGGCACAATAAGTTAATAAAGATGCAAGCGGCTAAGATTTGAGCGACAAAGAGGCAGAACTATATTTTTTTTCAGGTTATCTAGAGTTAGCGCGAGTTTTTCTACATATTCACTGTAGAAACAAAGGATTTCATAAGTGGGCGTGTGCTCCCACGCTCTAAAAATAGCTTTTTGAATACCAAAATTTAGACTTTAAGTTATTTCGTTATTACATTTTGAAGGATTTTAGTAGTCTTCTCTTGGTTCGGGACTTTGCTTAGTTTTTCAAATGATACAATATAAACTGAACAAGAATACAACTGAACGTCCTCCACCTTTTCAACCTGTAGCACAACACACTTATCAATCTCTAATTCCACGTGGACATTTCTGGTAAAACATTAGCTGTTTTTAATTGAGGCTCATATTAGACTTAATTCGTTATAAAACTGTTCTTATTTTTATAGTATAACCGTGAAATGTGTCATTTAGTGCGCTAGTAGGTAGATGTAATCTTAGACAAAACCACAGTGAATCAAGGCTAAGACCTTGGTAATACCAAGCCATGGTGGTAAGTAGTCGTATGTTTGTATAAGCTATTCTAACTTTGTAATTAATCTGATTTCAACATCAACATTGCTGTGTGATCAATCTGCCCGAGAAAAACAAAATTATATATACCTATATATAAATATATAAAATTATATATAGATATGTATTTTTTATCTAATTTAATAATATTACATCTAGATTATTTATAAAATTTTATATAATTATTTATAAGTATATATATATATATATATATATATATATATATATATATATATATATATATATATATATATATATTTATATCTAAGTATATCAAATTTTGTATAAATCAGAAAATTTTTAAATTTATGTCTATGTATTATTATATCTATTTATGTATTAAAATATATAATTATATTAATTATATATTCTTTTATATAAATATATTAAATTATATCTGATTCCTCACTTAAAATTGTACATAATTATATATTATAAATTTATAATTATATTAATTTATACATTATTATACCAGGTGTCCCATTAAGGATGGATCGCGGCCGTATCTTGCAAACTATTTATCCCTCAGCTTTGGGGGAAAAAAAATTGTACTAAAAATGATCATGAGAAATTCACCAAAAATATTTTTAAGCTTCTAAAACTACCGCAAGAGGGCTTAACGAGCTAAACATTTTTAAATATAATTTTTTTGTGTATTTTCAAGTGTTAACCGAGTAAGAAACATTTTCAGTTATAATTAGCAAACTGTCTCCTACAACTTTGTTTTATTACATTTTGTCGTAATTTCACGAATAGAGGGGTGAGGGGGAGTTTTACCTATTGAGATAAAAAGTCTTCTAATGGCCCTTTGCCTTAACCCATTTTGTTCAATTTGGATTCATTTAAAAGGCAATTGCTGGGACAATCAGATAATCTGGGAGATAAATTATTTAGTTTATAAATGAAACCGCGAGGTGGCGTTACATTCAACAATAGTTTTTTTGAAGTTGTGTTCAGTCTATTCAAATGGAATGGTACAGCTTTTATTACATGGCTAGAAAGGCAATTTAAAGAGGAATCATCCAGTGAAAACCCGAAATCGATATCTCTGACATGTCAAGAGATATTTTGATTTTTCTGAATAAATCAGTTATTATTTCACTACTCCCTGCATTAAGTTAAAAAAATATTAACCTAATGTTTGCCTTCCTTCACACTTTACCCAGGCTTAGGACTGGTCCAAATTCTTCGTGCCATATTAATTTGGAGCGTGTTTAAAGGCCAACGGGCCAACAACGAAGATAATAATAATAACAACAGTCAAATAAAATTAACAGAACAACAGTCTAATAATTAACAGAATCTGAACTTTAATGCCTTTCTAAATGTTCAAAATGCCTTCACCATAGAAATCAACCACCAAAATAGATGGAGTGTGAACGTATGGTGTAGTGTTTTGGGAGACAAAATTATTGGTCCCTTTATTTTTAATGAACATTTGAATAGTGAAACATATTTAAATTTTTTACAAAATGGACTGTCAGAACTAATGGAAGATGTTTCGTTGGAAACAAGAAGACAAATGTGGTACCAGCATGGTGGATGCCCTGCCCACTTCTCGCAGGTGGTTCGAAACTTCTTTGATGCTTCGTTTCCAAATCTTTGGATAGGACGGGGTAGTTTATTTTCGTGGCCGGCGTGCTCACCAGATTTGACAGTCCTCGATTTTTACTTGTGGGGAAGACTAAAAGACCTTGTTTTTCAAAATCGTCCTACCACACGAGAAAACATGATTGAAAGAATTCAAAATTCAATAACCAGCATTTCAGGAGCGGAAATTGAAGCTGCCGTTTTTAGTACTCGTCAAAAATAAATGTTTGCATTTCTAAGGATGGAAGGCATTTTGGACATTTAGAAAGGCGTTAAAGTTCAGATTCTGTTAATTATTAGACTGTCGTGATATTGATTTTATTTGACTGTTGTTATTATTATTATCTTCGTTGTTGGCCCGTTGGCCTTTAAACACGCTCGAAATTAATATGGCACGAAGAATTTGGACCAGTCCTAAGCCTGGGTAAAGTGTGAAGGAAGGCAAACATTAGATTAATATTTTTTTAAGTTAATGCAGGTAGTAGTGAAATAATAACTGATATTTTTCAGAAAAATCGAAATATCTCTTGACATGTCAGAGATATCGATTTCGGGTTTTCACTGGATGATTCCTCTTTAAATTACCTTTCTAGCCATGTAATAAAAGCTGTACCATTCCATTTGAAAAAACTGAACAAAACTTCAAAAAGCTATTGTTGAATGTAACGCCACCTCGCGGTTTCATTTATAAACTAAATAATTTATCTCCAAGATTATCTGATTGTCCCAGCAATTGCCTTTTAAATGAATCCAAATTGAGGAAAATCGGTTAAGGCAAACGGACATTAGACGACTTTTTATCTCAATAGGTAAAACTCCCCCCACCCCTCTATTCGTGAAATTGCGACAAAATGTCATAAAACAAAGTTGTAGGAGACAGTTTGCTAATTATAACTGAGAATTTTTCTTACTCGGTTAACACTTAAAAATACACAAAAAAAATGATTTTTAAAAATGTTTGGCACGTCACGCCCTCTTGCGGTCGTTTTAGAACCTTAAAAATATTTTAAGGTGATCATTTTTAGTACAATTTTTTTTCCCCAAAGCTGTGGGATAAATAGTTTTCAAGATACGGCCGCGATCCATCCTTAATGGGACACCTGGTATATGTTAATACATTTCAATATATATGAATTAAATGATTTAATCTTAAGATTAAATCATCTCCTGATGATGCTAACATGGTTAGCGAAACGTGCGTCGAGCAGTTCAAAAAAAGTGTTTTGGTGATTAGTGGTAAATCTCTTCAAGTTTCACACCAAAGGTTCCAATAGAAGAATTGATCTACGATGTTTAATTTTAGTTTTAGTTTTTAAATGCTTAAATATTCTTGTGTGTTTAACAGGGTATATTTGCAATATAATATACACATTATTTTGATACTCAATTTTTTGATATTTTAATTTTTTAGGTTAACGTAAACAAACGCCATGTGTAAATTATGTTTGTGTGTGTGTGGTCACATAATATTCTAACCTAATCATAGTAGTAACAGTGTGTGAGATTTCTTAAAGCGTTACAATATAACAGGTTAATAACAGGTGCATTGTCGAATACAACACGTTAAAATAGACTGACATATTAACAGAATTTTTGTTGTAATACTGATTTACGAATTATAAATTATGGTAAAAAGTTAAACATTCTAAATGCCGAAATGTTTCTGATTCATTGTCAAAATGAAAATTCATATTACAAAGTTGAAGACTTTGATGTTTGTTATGATGAGAAAAATATTCCCAAGCCCGGAGAATTGGTAAAATTTTATTGGCAGTATTCTAAATATGACGGTACACTCATCATGCAGTCAGGTAATAAATTTATCTTGAATAGTAAAAAGATAGTTTTCCCGAAATAATTTAATTATTTTCTAATTTAAATTAAAGGCATAGAATTGATGCATGTGATGCATGTCATGCATTGATGTGTGTGTAATGTTAGATTTCTTTGGACAGCGTCCAATGAGACAACAGTAGTTGAATGTCAAGTACACCCAACCGCTGGGTTCCGCAATCTCATGTAGAACACACAGCAACCTGCGTCTCCGCCCAAATGAATATTTTTGTTAGGTGTTTGACCGGGAATGAGCTCCACCAATCCCTGCAATTAGAGGGCACATGTTTCGCCTCTCGATGTTCAGGCTCGTCAGGGTACCGACGCATGCTCTCCCGTCAAGAATAGGGAGACCCCATCCACAGTCAGCAACCTATACTCTCACCGACTTCCCGTCGGATGGCGTGTAAATGTAATGTTAGATTGCTTTGGACAGTGTCCAATGAGACAACAGTAGTTGAGTGTCAAGTACACCCAGCCGCTGGGTTCCACAATTGCATGTGGACGGAAGGTTGCTGTCTGTTCCAGTGTGTGTTTGAGTGTATTTTAAGAAAAAAATGAGCATACATAAATTTTTCGATTTTTTTATGTTTATTGTATATTATATAAAATTATATGTTATAATACTATAATACCTATTATATATTATAATATATAATTTTATACAATAATATATAGTTATATATAATCCTTTGAAACCAAACCTTAATATAAAGTTATATCTAAATATATAAAAATGTATATAATTATATATAATCAGATAAAATTATATCGTACCAATTTTGAGATATAATTATTATGACCATTTATATATAATTATGTATGACCATATATAATTTTTTTCTCGGGTGATTTAATACTTGAATCTACCATGATACAAGTCGAAAACCTTACCCCATACATTTTCAATGATAGATTTTAGTAGATAGGCTATTGAAACATAGGAGGCAGAGCATGCGCTACCGTCTAATATTCGAGCGGTCAATGATCTATCGATCCACGAAAATAAAGTTCGTTTAATTTGAATTGTCGTAGAGTTAGATACGTGTAGTGTCAAATTTGACTCGCTCATGGCATAAGTGTGGTAACATTTTATTTGGACGACTAATGGAAAATGGCGGGTTGTAGAATAATAGAATAAGAATATTGACACAAAATGAACTTGAAAAAGAAGTACAAAATGGTATGGATTAGATAGTGACAGTGAGTTTTCAGATCAAGATAGTGAACATAGCAGTCATAAAACAGAATCTAGGTAAGAAGCAGACGAATAAAGTGGAAGAGGCGTTGATAATATGTCAGAAGATAATGTAAGTAGCAGCGATACTTCTGATGATGAGGAACATTCTGGAAGTTATTTCTACGGCAAAAATAGATACAAATGGGCCAAAATTCCTTATGTCACTTCTAGGACTCGAAAGCATAATATAAGTCACTTATCAGGCGTTATTGGAGAGGCACGAACTATTATGTCGGAAAACCCTATTCGAGCTTGGGATATCTTATTAGTGACGATATATTGCAAGAAATACTCAAAAAAATTAACGAAAGGATCACTACTGTGGCCATTTGGATGTTATTGAAATTAAAGCCTATTTGGGCCTATTATATTTGGCAGGGGTTTTCAAATCAAATATCGAAGATTTGAGATCATTATTTGCCACAAATGGTAACGGCCGCGATATATTTCGAACTACAGTGACTTTGAACCGTTTATATTTCTTATTTTCTGCCATATGTTTTGATGATAAAACTACAAGACTAGTTCGTATTGCCAACGGAGACAAACTGCTTTCATATCCAATATTTTTGATATATTCATTACTAATTGTCAATCCAACTACAGCTGCAGCTCACTATAGATGAGATGCTTATAGCTTTTAGGGGCAGGTGCAAATTTAGAATGTATTTATAAAAATAAGCCGGACAAGTGCGGAATTAAAGTACAGTGTTTAGTGCACACATTATCTCCTAAATGTCGTCGTATACACTGGCAAAGATATTCATAAAACTAATCCAAGAAAACTATCAATTCTTACATTGGACATGTTGGCTCTTATCCCTTCAACATCTGGAACTAATAGGAATATTACTGCAGATAATTGGATCTCCTCTTAGAAGTAGTAAAGAACTGAAAAAAACATAATATTACATATGTCGGAACCGTTAAAAAAAACAAAGGAGAAGTGCCACCTAAATTTCGACTTAATAAAGGCAGACATTTTAATTCTTCTTTAATCAGATTTACCAATAATGAGACCCTTCTATCTTTTGTATTAAAAAAAATCGTGCAGTTGTGTTAGTATCGTATATGCGAAAACAATTATCAATGAGAAGCCAGACATAATAAACTTCTCTAATGAAATCAAAAGTGAGGAATACTCACTAGACCAAAAGTGCGCATGCTATAAAATCGGAAGAAGAACCTGAAGATGGCCTCAAGTAATATGGTTTCAGATTTTGGATATTGCTGGTGTAAACGCTAATGTAATTTTTAATGGCATACTGCGCAATAAAGCGCTTGAAATAAGACTTTTTTGATGACCCATGCCAAGAACTTATCGGACCACAACTACAACGCAGAGTGCAAGAAAAATGTTTTCCAAGAGAACTTCGGAGTATTATCTTCACAATTACTGGCTTTCGAGAGCCAGAACCTATGCCAGATCAAGGGGGCAAGATAAAAAGAGAGAACGGTATAAAATTTATCCGTATTTCAAAAATCAAAAAAAGGAAAGCATAAAATGGTACAAATGCAGAATATATATGTAAAATTCACTCCAATAGGAAGGTTTTATGTTAATTATGCGTGCTGGTCGCGTGTCGCCTGCCGCTGCTTTGCCGAATCCGCGCTGGAGCGGTAGCTGGTTCGATTCCAGCGCTCGGATGGTTATTTTTCTTTCTTCTGTCCGTTTATCTTTCCTAAATGTTTGTGATTGTTTTTAGGCAAGAGTGTAAAATCCGACTACGAATTACCCCTCAGTCACGCCAGTTAAAGGCTGGGTAAGGCCGGATGCCTTCTGAGAAGTGTTCTACGTTGGTCACTCGCCAGTCGGTAGGTTTCCTGATAGACTTATGGGTAGGCACATAACCAAAGGTTTATAGCCCGATGGGGGTGCTGGCCTGGGTTTGTTGGAAGCTGATGACCGTGGTTCGGAACCCACGTTAAGCTGTAGGTCCAGTCGCTAAATAGCCTAGTTGCTGATGCGCCTAACACTTTAACTAACACTTTAACTAACCCTAATACTTTACCTTTTTACCTTAATTATGCGTTGACAGGTAAGGTTTAAAAACATGTCTTTAATTTTTTAAATGGAAAAGTAATATGAATTTCTATTGCTACAGAGAGCAACCATGAAGCTTAAAATATAACGAATAGTATTCTAAAAGAACTAGACACCCACAACTTTTTTTTTTGTTAAATCTAAAGATAAGAATGAACACATAATTAATTTTTACATAATTAAATATTTAAATGAGATATTTTTTATAACTCTTTTCGTTTAAATACGTTATTTTGTGTGTAAGTACTGATGTTAGATGTAGTGGTGAGTACTTTCGGAAAATAATGTGTGTTAAATGGTTGTCATTTTCGCGTTCATAAATGAATGCTATTTTTACAACATTTTTCATCTCATTTGTTATTGTTTATTGACGTATTTTATCCATTTGCTGTCGAATAGTATATTTATGCTGATCTAATATTTGAGGCTTATTACTATGAACCCTTCTTTAAGGTAACCCAAATGAAAGAAGTCAGGGGCGCTAAAATCCGAAGAACTGGGGCCATTTTTTAAAATTAATGGATTACGGAAAGGTTGCTTCAAAAGTGAGGATGTAGATCTTGAAGAACCATAACTTGTAAACTGTAGCAATATCCTCAAAATGTTCCATGCTCAAATACACTCATGAAAGGCCTCACTTTAATGATATCGTGACAGTGTGGAATGCAGTTTTCACACTAAGAATTGGAATTTTTTTTTGAAAATGAACAAGGACGACCAATTATAGAAATATACTTAAAAACTTTTACTGAGGCATATAAATATTTTCAAGTTTTCAACGTCCTGTGTCCCCGTAACGGGTATTTTCTATATAAACAAATGCATATAGGTGAAAATATCCCACATCAGACATCCATTATTTCTTGTTAAAGTTTTCAAGTGCATCTGCAGGATTTAACAAGGAACGACTGAATTCTAATCGCACCCGAAAATAATGAAGGTTAAGCTCATGCACTAGTTAGATTTTATACGGATGTATATTAACTGAAATCTTGTTTTAAAAAATGCAATAGCACTGTCGTTTCATATCCGGTTGAGTAGAGCTTTGGTAGGTTAATGTTTCTTGAGTTTCTCGAAGACTTTCACTTACACATTGGATGTTTTCCTCTGATATTACCATTCTTGATGTGCCTTGCCTTCTTGCGTCAATCCCAGACATAGTCTCCAAAAATTTGGCTAACAATTTGACCATTGTATGCTTAAAAAGAGAATTTATCAAAAATAAAAATTTGTCAAAATTGACGCTGATTTCAAGTAATGCTTCTTATTTTTTCAACAGTGGCCGCTCGTGGGTTTTTAAAATGGGAGGGCGTAGAAGAAAATAGTGCTGCTGAATATTTTTTTTTGTTTTTCCCTTCCTCCTTTTTACTTTTCGTGCTATTAGAACCCTATACAGGAGGTGAATTAGGAAAACATTAAAATGTTGTATTGTTTTGTTATTACTTACAAGGACATTAGAGGATGCGTTGTTGCTTGTTGCGCAGATAAAGGAATGAATAAGTAGGTGCTTACCATTTTCCGAAGAGTAAACCACTCAAACAGTTTATTGTAACCAGTGGCGGTTCGTGGGGGAAAAATGGAAAAAAATGAGGCACGTTTAATCAAATTTTGAAATGGGGATAAGGAAATGCGTCGCAACCAAAAATTTTACATTTTTTAGTATCATACACACACTTTGCTGTGTAGAAATACGAATGTAACTGTCACATCAAATTTTCAAATAGGTACTTAGTTAGTAAAATTTTGCTAAACTCACCATATAATCATGATCATTAAATCTGTTTGTAGTTTGTACTCCATCCTCCTAAATTTCTGAGCAGCAAAGTGGTCGATGACTTGATCATTAAAATTTGAAATTGACTTCACAAGTTTTTTTTCAACAGATTTGCAATGCAACAGCATTGCGAACGCGCACAGCTGTTCCTGGCCCATAGTGTTTCTTAGAAATGTTTTGATTCGTTTAAGGGCAGAGAAACATCTTTCGCTTTCTACGGTTGTCATAGGAACGCTACACAAAACAGTTAGCAATTCCACAAATATATGGACATATTATACCATATATATTTAAATATCATACCATTTTTCCGGAGACTCACACGCAAATTTCCTTTTAATATTAATATCAAATATCTTTGGACAATTTTTTCTAACATGGTTGATAAAATGGCAACTACAGACCAGTGAATGTTTTGAAGGTTTCCTATCTTATCGCCTAGAAATTACGGAATTATTTTTATACGTTCGTGCTATCTTATAAATATTTAATATTACCTCACCATATTTAACCCTTTTTTCGCTCAGTTGAATCGACAGGAAATATAAAAAATCTACAATTTTTTTGTTCACAGTAATGTTTACAGTCTGGCACAAAACTCATCACCATTTTCAACTAAAACAGAAACACCAATATTGTCAATATAACTTATATAACAGATTTTGTAAAAAGCCAACTTACCAAAAATAAATTCAACAAAATATAACTGAAAATCCTTCCAAAAAAACTGAAATTGACACTCATAAAAAGCATAGTAACATAACTTTAAATTTACTTCCACATAAGAAAATGTCCGAATAAAAACGTTTTTTGAGCAATTCAAATATGTTAAATGTAAAATGTACTTTGAGGATTACGAAACTGTGAGAGAAATTGCTTATTAAACTTGTAAAGAGAAGAAAATGGCTAACAAAAATTCTCTTATGAGAATTTCAATGGACATTTTCTTTCTTTGGAAAGGTTCGATAAGTTCCGCCCATCACTGACGTCAGCGCTTAGGATGTCTATTGGGCCTTCAAATGTTAATGTGATATTAGTTCTATTGATATATTGCACTGAATTCATTTTCACTATTGTAATCGCTAAAAACAATTACTTTGCAACCACTCAAAAAGTCGAAAAGCGCGATGGCGAAAAACACCTGACTATTGAGAATGGGACAGCGCCCAAGATATGACGTTATAAATGCGTTTAATCTCCGGGTTACTCGGGGATTACTCCGGGTTACTAGAGAAGGGATGCACTGCTGTCTTTGTTTTTCGCATGCGATAGTAAAGAAAACAGTAGGGCACAAACTTATCTGTGCCCAAAGCATGTGTGCGCTTCGGCAACCCACGACCTATTTCGTTACCGCCAATGACATTATGGATGTTAGACTACAAAAGTTGTAAGAAGCGTGATCATAGACAGAACAGAACAGAAAATAAATTAATGTAAAATCTGAAATAATTTTTTCCACTTAATTTTAAAATTTTTTAGATAGGGCACCGCTACTGATTATAATCGCAAATCAATAGAGAAAATTCAAAAAAGTTCGAAAAAAAACTAAAATTAGTCATTATTAACTATTTTAAATTAGACACCTGCATGTTTGCAATTAAAAGTTGATTATATTTATTTAAAAGTACTACTCAGTGTGTACACACGTAGCAAATCCCAAATCAAAACAAGTATTCTCGAGGCGAATTAAATACGCGACGCGAGACATATCAAACGCTCCATACCCGCCAAATCAGCGTTTAAAACTAGTTACCGTTACCCTCGGTCGCAGGGAATCTACGTCCAAATCGCATGTTTTTGAAAGCAGTTCAACCTCCGAATTCTGGCAACCAACAAAACATGTAACGCCAACGATGAGATAAATGGACGTGGCGTCGGTCGCTAGAGGTAAACTTCCGACCAACGATGTAAAAATTGTGGCGAGAGGATGGAATGTTGATCAGCATTATTTGGTGTGATGGGTCGACAGACGTTCTTCTACATTTGGAGATTTTAATTTTTAATTATATCTTAAAATGAGTTAAAGAAAAGAAATTGTACGAAAATAAAACATATTGTTTTGCTCTGAAAAATTATTTACTGTGATAAACGACCCCGTTCCGCACGACCCACCACTGCTTTTCAAACTAAATTGTAGCACTTTCTGTTGGTTCTGCAAGTATATACTGTCTCTTTAATAAAGAACAAATTCTAAATTTATATCATTGTGCAAACTCTTCCGCACATTTATTTAACAAAACAAAAATCCAATCCAATCCTGTGGATCAATATTTGGCATACTCGTCCAAGGGATTTATCTGAGAAGTTACTCACAGAAAAAATGCTATATCTAAGAGCATACATTTAAATATTGATAAGAAATGAGTGACCGTTAAAAAGACAAATATCGCGAAGAGAAATATTTCTATCTTAAGGCGGATAAAAGCAATAAGGTGGTTATTTAAGAATAACAGGAATACTTTCATAGAATTAACATAAAATTATGTGATAGTTCATTTAAAGGAATTATTTCGTTAAACAGGAATTATTTACTTAAAATGATCATTAAAGTAAAGAAAATATAAAAAAATTGCGAAAAGTTTATTTCTACCACAAAACTAAACTACTATCAAACAATATTGTTGGATGCATAAACCAAAAATGTATAAACCTGAAAAGTATATGTATCCCATAAGTTCTGCTCTAGGATTTCTAACTTACAATCTAGATAAATGGTATGAAAAATTACTCCTTTCCCAACCGACATTTTCGACAGAAAATCAATAGAATTGAATAAGAAAATTATTGACATAATATTGGAGGAGGGCGACGCTTTAGTATCGTTTGATGTAAAGTGATTGTTTCCAAGTATAGTTATTTCATCATCCTTAGAATCTCTAAAAGAGTTTTATGAGTTCAACAACACATAATCAGAAGTAGTTATAGAAGATATTTCTCTTAATGATGCAAAATTGTTTCGTTGTCGAAAACAACGATTTCTGTAAACAAAAAGAAGGTACGAAACTGGATAAACTTTTGTGCCCTTTTATTGCAAACTTGTTTATGAAAATAACTTTGTTCAGCGACATAATTACATTCCTAAAATAGAGGCGCATTAACAAATTTCTCATATAATATTAGACACACTAGCATTCTCAGATACATTCCTAATGACACATGTAAGTAATATAAAGTAGCGTGAATTAAAGTTTTACAATTCGTTGTTTCGTTGTTCCGTTTTTAAAAATTAATTTATTTATAAATGTACAGTAAATTCTACTTGATGAAAAAATAACTGTTACAAAATAAAAGTAGCTTCTAACGTAACTTCTAGCTTAAAACAACGAAAGGGGAATTCTGTCGAGTCTTCGTGTGGTCTTCCTGAGTCTTCAAACGTCTTCAATCGTTATGGCCAACTGACAATAGTGGACGCCTTGAATCGTAACGCACTTGTCTTTATAATGGGTAACGGAGACTTGACTCTCGGAGGCACTGGTACACTGGACTCGAACACTAGCAACTGACTTTCGCGTGACAGCTAATAGTTGAATTCTGATTATCTCTCGTGGTCCTCTGTATTTATAGTCCTGTTTGGATTGCGAAGAATGCACAAGAATTTTATCGGTTTACTGAAAAACATTGGTATTTAACTAAATATGCATTATCAGTATTTAACATTCCACGATAAGATACTATTCTATATATAACTCCTCCCCTCTTAAGAGAGTTTTTCCAATGAAAAATGAGTTTGGAAAAATTCTTCCTTCTTAAAGCGTTCCTCTCGAAGTCATAAAACCTAAATGTTGAGTATTAACTTGTATCCAATAAGGAGTGAAATAAAATAAACGTTATTGACTAAGGAAACATTTTGTACGCTATAAATTATTTAAAAGACCTTTGTGGTATCAATAAGTTTTTGTGAATTTGCTTTCCTTGTTTTGTAATTATTCTATTATCAGTTATTTCTTTTACTTCAACTTTCTTATATAGTCAACATAACCCGCAACATCTGGATTAATTAAAATTTCTTTCTGTCTGGCTTCATTTCGTTTAATTATATTTTCGTTTTGTTTATTAATTAATTTGTTATAAATTTCTTCATTAATAATCTTAATATTTTCTGAATGTTCAATAACATATTGATTTAATTTTTTTCCCTCATTTATTTCAAAGGGATTTTTATATGACAATTTGCCTCTTGTAATTTGAAATGGAGTATATTTTGTACTAGAATGAATTGAATTATTGTAAGTAATTAAGCTATAGTTCATTAAATGTTTTATATTATACTTAGGTTTACTTTCTTTAAGAGGGAATATTATTTCTGAAAGAGTTAAATGAAATCTCTCTACTTGGCTATTGCTGTTATGGTTATACGGGGTTGTATAATGTATTTCGATTTCATGCATTTTGCAAAATTCTTGAAACGTCATATTTTTAAACTCTGTGCCATTATCGCACGTAATTTTTCTAGGTATTCCGAAATGCGAAATAAATTTCAAAAATTCATTTAATATCTCAATAGCATTTGCTGAATTAATTGCATAAGATTGCCCAAATTTAGAGAACGAATCTAAAATAGTTAAAAACAATTGATTATGTGTACTATAAATATCAATATATAAATGGTCAAATGGTTCATGTCCCAATGGAGTAGGTTTGAAAACAATTTTATTTGGATGTCTTGTAGCGTTCACAAATTCTTGATCGCTACAGGTAGCATTCGTAAATTGTTGATCAGCACTGGTAGGTTTATTTCGGACAAATTCTTAACTGAAAGAGCTTCGGTATCGTTGGGACAAGGCAAGACAGTCTAACTCCAAATCTCCAGGTGAGCGGACGTTTTCGCACCTTACCCTTCCGACCGAGAGGGGTTTTACGACCCGGCAGCAGAGAATTCGATCAACAGACATCAGGCCATTGAACGACCACCTATTACAGAGCCCGACCATTGTGGAAATCTTATACCTATTTGGGGCCATATGGCAGAGTAACCGGTTGGTCAGATCGAGATTATTTCAGGACCCCCGCACAGGGATACCGGACTGCCCGCAGTCATACTCAGTGTTTTTGGACACCCAGTATCTTGACAGGCAAGGATAGACAACATCAGGAAATAAGGCCAGATAAACACTTTTTTTATTATATTTTCATGTACCGTCAAGGATTGCAATTACCAGTTATTTTTCACAAATACATTATTACCATAATTTCTTATACTGATAATGGTCACGTTATCATCTTATATTTTGTATCTATTTGCCGTCTGACCAATATTGGTTACCCTAGCGTTATATATTTATCTTTTTACTATTGTCAGAATAGAGGAAATAACCTCTAATTTGTAAGTATAGGGACATAGAGACCAGCTGGTGTAATTCAGAGCTGTGTATTTGATTTTTGATTTCTTTCACGGTAAGGTTTGGAGAACCATCTTCCCTAAACCTTCCCGTGCCTTTAGTTTGATAGTTTTAGTTATTCCTTTTTTTGTGTGCTTTGTGTCGTTCTTTTTTGAATGTGCTTTTATAATATATATGTATAAAATTCTAGTAAACCGTTTTATTTAAGATAGATCCCTTCCCGGTTCCAGGGTCTTTTCTGATATATGAAGTAACCGGGTGGCGCTCAACTTTTGTCGTGGCTTCATTCTGTCCTGGACCATCTTCCCGGTGCTCCCGGCGAACAGCTGCCGTCGCTGTCATCTATATATATTTTTTATTTTGCTTCAAAAGAGAAAATAATACGTCACATAAATTTGACGCCCAACAACGTGGGGCTTGATTTCAAGGACAGTTTGATGCTAGCGTTTTAAGTACAATCTCAAAAAAGTAAGCACAAGTACGGAAAAATTGTAAAATTGTTAATGAATAGAAACATTAGAAGTCAATAAAATCGCTAGTTAAGTCGGAAACGCATTTCCAAATCTTTTTCAAGAAAAAAAAACCATCGAGGTAGCGAAGAACATTCCTTAGGTGTACCGGATAATGATACTGTAGTTTGGAAATTTTAAATGTCAAGGTCAAATTAAAATAACTAAATATCCGAAATAAATATATTTGCGAGAAGGAAGGAATTTTCTCATCAGTTCGTCAACAATTTTTTGAGAAAACAAAATTCGCCTTCGATAGCGTTCTTTCTATTTTATTTTACAGTTTTATTTTATATTTTTATTTTTGAATAATGTACAATTACCTTGTATATTTGCAATTTATGAGTTAATATAGAGTTAATCTATTTTCTATTACAGTATTGTATCTGGGATACCGGGAGAGTTAATTAAGTTTTCTGAATTTTCTACCAGGTGTATTCAAAAAGATTTGGGAATGTAAAAATTTTTTGGTAAACTTTATTTCATTATTACATGTTGTTTTTGATCTGGTTTTTAAATTTTGTTATATGATGATGACTGACGACAAATTTAAAGTTAACAATTTATTAAACTATAAACTGGACTATTACTTAGAAAAAATTCGCTCAGTTTTTATAGTGTTGGTTTTTCGATTTCGATTTCGATAAAATATTTTTAGTTTCTTGGAGCGAGTTTCCGACTTATCCCAGTCTCGTAGTTTTTCAGAGATAGAACTTTTTAATTCAGCTGTCGAATTTTTCGTTGGCGACGCCTTTGTGTGGTTCCGAAGTGTTAGGGGTGTTGTGTCAGAATGGTCAGGTCTTGTTTCGAGGTTGAAGAGAGATTTTTTGTCCCCTCATGCAGACGATGATGTCTGGGAACAAATCCGGCAGAGGAAACAGAGGCGCGCAGAAGCAGTTATTATTTATGTGGCTCAGATGGAGAATTTGTTCTCTCGGTTGTCCGTGACCCCTGCTGAAGTTACCAGAGTCAGGTACATCCGGAGGAACTTGTTGCCTGAATATGTGGCGCAGTTGGCGTTACATGATATCTGCTTTGTGTAGGAAGTTGGAGGATGTTCTACCCTCTACTTCTAGAAAACCCTCTGAGTTGTTTGCTTTCGATGACCCACATAAGAGTGGCTGGTCACGTCGAGATAAGAGAGAGAGTGCTGGTGGTTCTAAGGAAGATCCACTTCACCGTGGGTTGAGTTGGTCAAGTTGTTTTAGTGGTAAAGATGTTCGTAGTTTTGGTAAAGATTTTGGGAGACCTCCTGCGGTTGTGTGCAAGGGAGATAGGAAAAAACTAGTTAGGCCATCAGATGTCGCATGCGGTCGGTATCCTGATAGAAGGCAAACCGCAAGGTCGCACGTTAACAAGTCAGGTTGGAATAAATGGTTAGAACACGTATCTAATTTTTATAAGACTTATACCCGTTATTCGGAAGTTTTACCATTGTTTCTAAAAAGGGTTAATGATAATCGTCCATATATTTCTGTCAAACTTTATGATCAGAACATCATTGTTTTATTAGATTCTGGAGCTAACACCTCTATAGTTGGTGCTAGCGGAGTTAAGATCTTAAAGAGAAACAAGATTAAAATTCGTCAAAGCAATAACTCTAGTGTGTTTACTGCCGATGGAACTCGACAGAAGGTTGCTGGTCTTGCAGACCTACCGATTTTTATTAACGATTGTTGTCGAATCATTAAACTCCATATAGTACCCTCCGTAACACATGCTTTTATTTTTGGTATCGATTTTGCTAGGAGTTTTAATCTAGTAATGAATTTTAAGAATAATCATTGGTCGATTCACAATGATGACTTCGTGCTAGGTGCAGTACGAAAAGATTCTGATAACCCTCCAATATCCAAACTTTTTTCCATTGACGATCTTTCCGTTATCCAAAGGACGGAGGCTCTAGAACTGTTAGATTCTTTTAGAGAACTTAACAGGAAGAATAGGTTAGGACAGACCGATAAGATTAAACTCTCTATAGATACGGGCGATAACCAACCTTTTAAAAAGAAACCTTATTTACTATCCCCCTATATGCAAGATATTCTGAATAAAGAGTTAGATTCTATGATCCAGTTGGGCGTAGTCGAGGAATCTCATAGTCCATGGTGCTCTCCAACGCTTTTGGTAACGAAGCCCACGGGTGAATATAGATTTTGTTTTGATGGAAGATTTTTGAACGCTCTGACGAAACACGATAGTTTTCCATTACCCCACGTTGACAGAATACTGAGTAACTTACGAAATGCCAAATACATTTCCTAAATTGACTTGAGAAAGGCATTTTGGCAAATACCACTTGAAGACGTCGGAAGACGGTCGTGGACAATTTCAGTTTACAGTCGTTCCCTTTGGCTTGTGCAATGCGGCACAAACACAACAGAGGTTAGTTGATTCGATATTTGGACCTAAATACGAACCACATATTTTCTCGTATCTGGATGACATATTGCTATGCTCTCCTACCTGGGAACATCATGTGGAACTTTTAAAGACCGCTAAGAACCTACTTAAGGAAGCTTGTCTTACTGTTCATTTAGAAAAATGCCAATTTTTTAGGACATCTTTAAAGTATTGAGGGTATATAGTCGGTAACAATTCTCTAGCTACTGATCCGTCAAAGGTTGAGTCTATGTCGAACTATCCGCGTCCGCGCACTTCAACCGAGGTGAAACGTTTCATTGGTATGTGTTCATGGTACCATAGGTTCATTAAGGACTTTTCTTTTCTTGTTAGTCCCTTGAATGACCTTCTTAAAGGCAAGAAGAAAAAACAAGCCATAGAGTGGAATGTGAGAGCGGAGTCTGCATTTTTAGCCATCAAACAGAAACTTATAAGTGATTATAAGTGATTTTAGTCAGAAATTTTTCGTTCAGTCCGATGCGTCTGATGTCGGCATTGGAGGTATGTTGACCCAGTTTATAGACGGAGAGGAACAAGTAATCGCTTACGCGAGTCGCTCCTTATCTAGAGCGGGGAAGAATTATTCAGTGACGGAGCGTGAATATTTAGCTGTTATATTCTGTATTGAAAAGTTTAGGCCTTGGATAGAAGGTTCCCGTTTTACGATCATCACTGATCATTTTAGTCTCCTGTGGCTTTTTAATTTAAACACTCCGTCAGGTAAACATAGTCGTTCGTTACTGAGGTTAAGACAGCATACTTTTGACCTACAGCATAGAAAAGGTTCGATGCACTTGGTTCCTGATGCTTTGAGTAGAATACCGCATCCTGAGGCAGAGAGTAGCCTTTCAGCAGATTCCGAGAATACGTGTTTGCAAGTTTCATCCATCTCGATCGAAGTAAATTCTCTTGACCCCTGGTATATTGCGCTCCGTGAAAAGATTGTAAACAACCCGGATAAATTTCCTCAATGGCGAGTTGAGAACCACTACATTCAAAAATTCATTCCTTGTAAGCAGAATCATACTTTTAATATTCGAGAGTGGAAAACCTTGGTCCCTAAACCTCAGAGAGCGAAAATTATCGAGTCGTGTCATATTCCTCCCACTAGTGGCCATTTTGGTTTTCGGAAAACCTTGTTCCGAGTACAGGAGATGTATTATTGGCCTAAGATGAGGTCAGATATTTTGAGATTCGTAAGAAAGTGTTTGGTGTGTGGCGCTCAGAAACACTCAAACTTAAGTTAGATTGGTATTATGGGCAGGGAGAAGGTAGTTGACCGACCTGGTCAAATCTTTTCGGTGGATTTTATAGGTCCTTTTCCTCGTTCCAGAAAGGGTAACAAATGGTTATTGGTAGCCGCGGATTGGTTTTCTAAGGACACGTTCATTTTTCCGTTGAGAAATGCCAAATGCCCAGCGGTCATGAAACATATAGTGAATCACATATTCCTATCGGTTGGAGTTCCCCAAATCCTGATTTGTGATAACGCTTCGAATTTCAAGAGCATGGGTATGAAGGAATTATGTGACAGGTATAAAGTTAAGCAATGGTTCACCCCGTTTTATTCTCCTCAGTGTAACTTCGTCTAACGTAATTATAAGACCATTACGACAGCTATCAGGTGCTACATAGATAGACACGAGGACTGGGATTTGCATATTTCGGAAATCAAACAGGCCATCAATACCGCGATCCATGAAGTAACCGGTTTGCCCCCGTCATACCTGATGTTCGGAAGGCATGTTCCCTTATCTGGAGAATATTTTAACTCCCCTTTCCCGGACCAATCTCTTGAACTCGTACCTGGTGACAGGGGCACTTATGGCGAGAACTTGAAGGAGTTTCGTGATTTGTTTGTTGAGGTGCGTCAGGAATTCAAAGAGGAATTCAAAATCCTATAACCTCCGGAAACGGGATGTAAGTTTTAAAGTGGGTGATAGAGTTTGGCGTCCTAACAAGAAGTTGTCGAGTGCTCCCGATATGTTCGCATCGAAACTTATCCCCTAACACATTTTTTCCTTTGTTCTTAAGAAGTTGTCTCCTTTAGTTTACGAACTAAAAAAAATATGGATGGGTCACGTGCAGGGAAATGGCACGTTAAAGATTTATTACCCTGTGTAGAGTCTTCCGATGTTCCCGGAGTTGACCATAGTTAGACTCAGTGACATTTTTGATTTATTTTTTGTTCTGAGCTGGCAGTTTTTAGGTACAGCCTCGCTCAGTCTTTTTAGTTCTTTTTTGGAAACGTCACTTTTTACTTTTCTTTTTCTTTCCCTTTTTGTACTTTTCCAGGCTTGTTCAGTAAGAACAAGCCTGTATTACGTTATCGAGTTTGCGCTAGACGCATCTTATTTGAGAGGAGAAATCTTTGTTTCTCCGTTTTGAGTTTGTATAGAATTACTTGGAGAGTAATTTTAGGTTTTGTTTAAGTGAAGTACGGGCCTTACTTCGTTTTGTCGACATATGGCAGTGTTGTCCACCTTTGGTTCCGCTGTGCCCATGCGGCGATTTACCTCGTAACCTTAGGATCAGATGGCATTTCCATTGCATGTCGCTGGCTTTAGCCAAGTTACGTTCGGTAGAAGTTTCGCGTTGGCATAAATTGCCACGGAAAATTTTTTGTTTTGTCGACACTGGACGTTGATGTCTGCCTTTGGTTCCGTTGTGCCAGAGTGGCGATTGAGCTCGGAACCTTAGGAACAGCTAACGTTTCAGTTCGGTGTCGCAAGTTTTACTTAGCCAGGTTGGATTTACTTGGGAAGTAAGTCATGAATTGGCTGTACGAATTTTTCGCGGTCGTTCTGCATTAAGTTTCGCGTTGGCGTGAATTGCCACGGAGACGTTTTCTTTGGTTGACACATGGCCATGCTGTCTCTCTTTGGTTCCGTTGTGCCCGAGTGGCGATTGAACTCGTAACCTTAGGACCTGATAGCATTTCTATACCGTGTCGCTGGCCGTAGCCAGATTGTATAGATTTACTTGAGAAGTAAATCATGAGACTATATCTGCGATTTTTCGCGGTGATTTGCGTTACGTTCCGTGTTGGTGTGATTTGCCACGGTATCGTTTTCTTTGGTTGACACTTGACAAAGCTGTCCGCCTTTGGTTCTGCCGAGCTCAAATAGCATTTGAGACTCGTAACCTTAGGATTAGATAGCGTTTCCGTTTGGTGTCACAGACTTTAGTTAACTCAGTTGTATTCGCTTGGGAAGTGAATCTAGAGTTGTGCCTACGAGCTTCTCGCAGCGAGGCTGCGTTACGTTTTACGTTGGCGTGATCCGCCACAGCAAAGTTTTTTCGACCTTTGGTAGTGCTTTCCGCCTTTGGTTCCGCTAAGCCCGAGTGGCAATTGGACTCGTAACCTTAGGATTAATAGCGCTTCCATTGGGTGTCGTTGGCCTTTGGCCCGGGTTTGATGGTGAATATGTTGGTACTACTTTTCGTTAGCTAGTTTGGCGCAAGCCGTGGGAAGGATTTAGGCAAATATAAATGTTTATATGCTTGGATTTTAGGCCTTTCTCATAACCAACAACTGTAGCCTTCAGCCAATAGATTTTTCCTTATCTAACTTTTAAATAGGTACGATTGAATGTTACGAGGAAATTGCGTTATTTTGTCTCAGCGACAAGTTTGTTTGGTTTTCTGGTTTAGAAGTCCGTACCAATTAAGACCTACCGAATTTGACCTACTTATTGTGACTCCCATAAGGACGTGTGATACGCGAAAGTTATCAAAACTAAACCTAGTGACAACCACGCTTCTGTGTTTCGCAAGCGCTCGTTATTGCTTATTCCGCTGCTCGTATTCTCTCAGTCTTATTTCTAGACTCGACTATGTTCGGTTTTCTTTATTTTACCTCGCATCTTAGTTCACTATCATGCAGGCTTTAAAGTTATTTTTCTTCAGTGTAGTTCACTTAGTATTTTTCCATTTTTAAGGGCCGTTTTAGGACGGGTGCCCTAGGATTTCGGGATACCGTCCTTGGACAATGCTCAGGGAAGGACACACTACGGGGGGTGATCATCTGGTTGCGACTTCGCCTCGTAATTGGGTGTCACTACTGGGTGGCGTCTCACCTCCCTCAGAGTGCGTTCCGGAAGGCCTATGGCAGTGTCTGTTTTACAGTTCACCTTGTAGATTATCATTTAATTTCGTTTGAGTTTTTTTTTGTAAATTTTAGTTTGGTGAAAACTATATTTTACTTCCTTATTGTGGTGGATATAGGGGTTATTGTTACGTGTTTTCCACCTTTTGGATGTTCACTTGCTCTCAGATCGTTTTAAGGGAGGTCTGGAGACGTGGCTGCGAGTGTTGTGTTATTCAGCTGAGGTTGGTAAACGAGGTGTCGTTCCTTTCAGTTTTCGGTAAAGGCACGCAATGCCAACTGAGTTATCGTCGCACCCGCCTAGCCGTTATGATCTAACCAGCTTGATCAGCATGACGTCTGTTAAGTCATAGCCTTGTGTTCCTGGACGACTTTCTGGGTAAATGACTTATCTTCCGAAATTTATTTGGTGTTGTGTTTTGAATATCGTTTGGTATGTACTTTAGAGTGCACACGTTGTATCTATATTCCTTTTTCGTATTTGGTATATAAGGCGATATTTCCGTTTTTTGGTATTTTCTTTTGGGATAGATTGGGTATTTCCTTACCACTGTTCTGGTGTTCCAGTATTCCATTCCATAGGTATACGCTTCAAGGTAATATCCGATATGGACCGATCAAAATTAAAGCATCCTCTCGCAGTCTTTAATTTTCTTTTTGGAGGGAGGTGATGTAGCGTTCACAAATTCTTGATCGCTACAGGTAGCATTCGTAAATTGTTGATCACCACTGGTAGGTTTATTTCGGACAAATTTTTAACTGAAAGAGCTTCGGTATCTTTGGGACAAGGCAAGACAGTCTAACTCCAAATCTCCAGGTGAGCGGACGTTTTCGCACCTTACCCTTCCGACCGAGAGGATTTTACGACCCGGCAGCAGAGAATCCGATCAACAGACATCAGGCCATTGAACGACCACCTATTACAGAGCCCGACCATCGTGGAAACCTTCCACCTATTTGGGGCCATATGGCAGAGTAACGGGTTGGTCAGATCGAGATTATTTCAGGACCCCCGCACAGGGATACCGGACTGCCCGCAGTCGTACTCAGTGTTTTTGGACACCCAGTATTTTGACAGGAAAGGATAGACAACATCAGGAAATAAGGCTAGATAAACACTTTTTTTATTATATTTTCATGTACCGTTAAGGATTGCAATTACCAGTTATTTTTCACAAATACATTATTACCATAATTTCTTATACTGATAATGGTCACGTTATCATCTTATATTTTGTATCTATTTGCCCTCTGACCATTCTTGGTTACCCTAGCGTTATATATTTATCTTTTTACTATTGTCAGAATAGAGGAAATAACCTCTAATTTGTAAGTATAGGAACATAGAGACCAGCTGGTGTAATTCAGAGCTGTGTATTTGATTTTTGATTTCTTTCACGGTAAGGTTTGGAGAACTACCTTCCCTAAACCTTCCTGTGTCTTTTGTTTGTTAGTTTTAGTTATTCCTTTTTTTGTGTGCTTTGTGTCGTTCTTTTTTCAGTGTGCTTTTATAATATATATATGTATAAAATTCTAGTAAACCGTTTTATTTAAGATAGACCCCTTCCCGGTTCCAGGGTCTTTTCTGATATATGAAGTAGCCGGGTGGCGCTCAACTTTTGTCGGGGCTTCATTCTGTCCTGGACCTTCTTCCCGGTGCTTCCGGCGAACAGCTGCCGTCGCTGTGATCTATATATATTTTTATTTTGTTTTAAAAGAGAAAATAATAGGTCACAGTCTTTCGTATTTGACTTTCTGGCATATTTCACATGCATTAATATAATTTCTTACATCATTTTCCATATTTGGCCAATAAAAATATTTTTTAATTGCATTAATGTTTTTTGTTATAACTCTGTGCGATGTTTTTCCTTCATGATATTGCTTTAATTTTAATTGTTGTTCATCTGAATCAGTTACATCGGTTAAGAAAATATTTGATATATAAATTTTAAATAAATTATTTCTAAAATATTGTTGAAGTGTTGTCATTATTTTCGGTTCAATATTTTTATTTTTAAAGTGTATGCAATAGGTATATTTTGGAATTAAATAATCTTTCATTAACATCCCTATTTCTTCTTTACTAATTCCTGGATTTAAAGTTATAGTTAATCTGGTCTTTTCGAATATTTTTTCTCTTATAATCTTTGGCTTTTTCGTTTTATTTTCAGCATTAAATATAATTTGGCTCTGGTACTGATTTAAGCATTTTTCAACATAAGAAATATTTAAAATAGGATTTTCGCAACTCGAATGTATTGTTACATCAGATGCATTATCAAAATTATCTGGAGGTTTAATCTGAATATTTTGTAAAATCTTTATTTTAGGTTCTAATAGATTTTCGATATCTTCATTATTTAGCTGTGGTAACTCTTCATTTTCATCCAAATTATTTATTAATGATAAATTATCTTCTTCTGCTTCAATATAATTTTCTGCATTATCATTTTCTTCTGTTTCTACATAATGTATTTGAATTCTCGATAAAGCATCGGCATATAAATTGTTTGTACCTTTTTTATAAATTATTTCATAATCGAACTCTTCAAGCTTTAGTTTCCATCGCATTAATCTTGAATTTGGCTCCATTAATGAAAATAATCATTGTAATGGCTTGTGATCTGTGAATATTTTAAACCTGGTTCCATATAAGTAAGGTCTAAAATGTTTTGTCGCCCATTCAATTGCTAAAAGCTCTTTTTCTATCGTACTATAGTTTATTTCTGCCGGATTTAAAGTTCTACTAGCATATCCAATAGGTAAATCTTTTCCTGGATTTCCTTGCGATAATACTGCTCCAACTGCATACTTTGATGCATCCGTAGTTAAAATAAATTGATTATTGAAATCTGGGTATTGTAATATAGATTCATTCATTAAAACTTGTTTACATGTTTCAAAACTTTCTAAATATTCTTTTGTGTGTATAACCTTTTGATTTTTCTTTAGACAATTCGTAAGTGGTTTCGTTAATTTAGCAAAAGTATTTATAAACTTTCAATAATAACCAATCAATCCTAAAAACGATTTAATCTCTTTTGCGGTATTTGGAATACCAAACTTTTTAATTGCATCTACTTTCTTTGGATTAGGTTTAATTCCTTGAGGTGTAACAATATGTCCCAAAAACTCGACACTTTTACATAAAAATTCTGACTTGTCCAATTGTACTTTTATACCTGCTTCTCTCAATCTTATAAAAATCTTTTCCAAATTTTTAATATGTGCCTGTAGTGATGATCCATAAATAATAATATCATCCATATATACTAAGCAAATTTGTCCCTCTAATCCTTTTAAAACATCATCCATGACTCTCTGGAATGTTGCTGGTGCATTTTTTAACCCAAAAGGCATTCTATTAAATTCATAATGTCCATGATCTATAGTAAATGCTGTTTTCTCTATTGAATTTCGGGTCCATCTCTATTTGGTGGAAACCAGACGCTAAATCTAGAGTCGTAAAATAATTGCTTCTGCCCAACTGGTTTAATATTTCTGATATATTTGGTAACGGATACCTGTCATCTATTGTCTTTTCATTAACTTTGTGGTAGTCTATTACCATACTTTTTCCACTGGCATCTAATTTTTTCGGAACTAGCCATATAGATGATGACCAAGGGGATTGCGAATATCTAATTATTCCATCTTCTAATAATTGCGAAATCTGTTTCTGTATTTCATTTTTCAACGTAAAAGGATATCTATATGTTTTCGAATGTACTGGTATGTCATCTTTAGTTCTAATACTATGCTTTACTTTATTCGTGAATGATAAATTTTCTTCAGGATTATATAATATATTTTTGTAGTTAATAAGCAATTTTTTAAGTAATTGTTGTTCTTCAAAATTTAAATGATTAGTTCTAATTTTAGCGAAATCAAATTTATTATTTAGTCCATTAATTTTATTTTGGTTATTTCGTAATATTTGTTCTGTATTGTGATATTCAAATTGTTCTGGTATATATATTTCTGCTTCTGAGTCCAAAAAGTATTCATTAAGTATTAACATTTCAGTATGATTTGAATTATTTTGAAATTCCAACTTAACATATCCCTTTCTAATAGTAAAAATTGAACTTGGTATTGTTACATTGCCATTTGCTTCTTCTAATTCTGGTATTATTATATCACAATCTTCATGTCCAATAAAAATTTCTTTTAATATCAAAGTTTTTGCAGGTATTTCAACTTTCTGCGTAGAAAAATCTTCTCGATAATATAATGGTATAGTGATCTCATCATTATAAAGAACGTTATTTACTAAATCAATATTTAAATTCAAAATTTCTAAATCTCTTAGTCCTACAATTCCATCAAAATATTCTTGAAAATTATATAATACTACTTCAAAATCTCTGTCAATTGAAATATCTTTTAATAAAGGAACGTGAGCTTTAAATTGAGCTAATTTTTTTCCTGTATATGTTAATATTGGAGTATTTCATTTGTAAATTTCCTCTGGATATAAATTTTCTATTATATAAGGTCTGAGCATTGTCATATGACATCCTGTATCAATTAACAACTTCATAGGTGGGTCAAATAATTCGATATACGGTAAAGAATTTGGTAATGAGTTATTTAAGTCTATGATATTTCTTCATCTGAGGCATCTTCTAGAAAATTTTGATCTTGATTAATTGTAGATTTTTATTTTTATGAAAATTATTATTTTGACTTCTTTCGTAATAGTTATTATTGAATTGTCATAACTACTGAGTATTTCATCTTCGTCGTCGTCATTCTCGACATTAGTTAACTCTTGGAATGTATACTTTGGATCATTGTTATAATTATTATTAAATCTGCCTGAATTTTGGTTCTGATTAAATGATTTATTTGTTAATGTGCTCGAAATACTCATAGGTTCTGGTCTATCTAACTTTCTGTTACTATACTTTGGAAAAGCATCCTTTGGCTTTCCAAACACTTGCTCATTAGTAAAATATTTTCTTGGAGGAAGTGCTCTTGGCTGAATATCAATTGGTTGACTTGGAAATTTATTTGAAAAATTATTATTATTATTTTGAGGATTATAACGGTAGTTTTGAAAATTATTACTATTATTATTCTGCTCATCCTTACTGTAGAATCTCAGCTCATGCTGGCCGGTATTCCAATGCCAAGATGAAAAAGCAATTCAGCTCCTCTCACCCTAGCATAATATCTTACGAACAATGTGACACGTCTGCAAGAGCACGGCACGCTGTCCCACTATGGCAATCGATCTCGAGATCCCGAGGCTCTCGAGGTTCTTTGAAAATCTCTTACTTATCAGGCCTTCGGCGGATATAACGAAGGGCACTACATCTACCTTACTCAGTTTCCACTGGTTCTTCAAGTCGTATGCCAGATTTTCATACTTTGTGGATTTTTCTATCTCAGTTTTTCTAATGTTGTGAGATAGTGGCACTGCGATGTCAATTATAAAAGCCCTCTTGTCCTTTTTGTTGATTAGAACAATATCCGGCCTGTTATAATCAACCGTTCGATCAGTAGTGATTGGTCTGTCCCAGTAAAGAATGGTATCGGATGATTCAAGTACAGGAGAAGGCGAGTACTTATAATATGGAGGAGGTGCATTTTCTAATAGCGAGTATTTTTTTGCAATTTGTTGATGTATAATTTTTGCCAGCTAATTATGCCGTCCTAAATAAGCATTAAGAGCAAGGGCCGGGCAACCGCCAATAAGGTGCTCAATTGTTTCCCCCAAAGTACCGCATTTCCTGCACTTATCGACTACGTCCAAATGCAGTATGTGCTTTTCATAGTTTTTTGTTCTTGTTACCCTATCTTGAATAGATATCGCGAAACCTTCTGTTTCTGGGTACAAGAGTCCATCGGTCAGCCACTTCAGAGACAATTGTTCGTCAATGGTGTCATCTTTGAGTGACTTAGGAAACCTTCCGTGCAATGTTTGTCCTTTCCATTCTCGAACACAGTTCGCGAGTGTGGTTCTGCTATCAATACCATTTTATTTATTTAGGTTCAGTGGGGTGAAACCGATCCTCATTTGCAACCAATTTCATTAACGTACTCTTTGAATCAAGGAAGTGTTTTCTCATTCTATTTTCTTGATTGAGACAGAGATTTTTTACGTTTACAAGGCCTCTACCCCCCAACTTTCTTGGGATGTATAGTCTTTTCGTTTGATGAGTTTGGATGCAGACATCGGAACTTTGTCAATGTTCGGCGCGTCAACCTATCGAGTTCATCAAGGTCAGTTTCTGACCATTTAACTATGCCAAAAGAATATGTCAGAGTTGGCACAGCCCAACCGTTGATCGCTCTAATGAGGTTTCCTCCGTTCAGTTTGGTGTTTAAAAGTTTTGTAAGTCTCTTTTGGTATAGAGTGGAAAAGTCCTTCTTTAACTGGTTATGATCAAGTTTATGCTTTTGGGGTATTCCTAAATATTTGTAGGATTCTTCTGATGCTAGTTGTTGTATGTTACAAAGTGTTGAATGTTGACTCTGAACCTTTCCCTTCTGTATACTAATGGTAGAGCATTTGTCCAGTCCGAATGACATTCTGATATCCTTACTGAATGTTTCAATCGTTTTTATCAATGAGTTTAATTTTTCTCTAGTTTCTCCATATAATTTAAGGTCATCCATATATAGTAGATGAGAGAGCTTTCTTGGATTCCTCATGTTAAGTTTATATCCAATATTGCTGTTGTTGAGTAGTGTGGACAAAGGGTTCAATGCTAAACAGAACCAAATTGGAGAAAGGGAATCTCCCTGAAAAATTCCCCTCTCGATATTTGTAGCAGCAATGCATTGTTGGCCGACAAAAAGATTCGTTTTCCACTTCCCCATCAGGCACTTTAAAGAATTAATAATCTGGGGGCTAATTTTATAGAAATTTATTATAGAAATAGAATATATAGAGATAGAATATTATAGAAATTTATTATTATTATCTATTATTATTATTATTATTATTATTATGTTGATTAAAATTTCTATGATCATAATTATTATGTTTATATTTTTGAAAATGATTATTATTATTATTATTTGAATTTCTTGCAACGAAATTTTTTGGTTGAGTAAACTGTGCACGTAAATTGATCTACTGCTCTATTAGTTGATGATTTATATTAATAGAATTAGCATCATCTAAGTTATTTGGTTTCTGTAGCATTAATGATGTCCTTAACTCCGAACTACAATTAGAAATTAAAACTGTGATCGCCGTGTCTTCCGTTTGTTTAATAAAAGCATCTTTAGTACGGATCAGAATCCGTACCTTCTGAATTAATTTTAATTATTATTCTATTTTTTAATATTCTTAGTCTATCTATAAAATCTGTTAGACTTTCACTTTTAAATTTAGTTAAAAACGTTAATTCCTGTTGTAAAACATATCTGTTGATTTTATCGCCAATTTTTTCTTTTAACGCTGCTTTTAATTGAGCCCATGTATCTAAATCAGGTCTGCACATAAGAAAATCTCCAGCATCATCAATCAATTTAGAAGAAATTGACGTGAAAACAAAGTCAGATAAACAATTATCCGCGGTTAAACCGTAACGATTATAAAATTTATCGACTGAATTTATGAACGATTCCAAATGCTCTGATTTGCCTGTGAATTGTTTTAGCGTAAAAGCAATTTCCTTAGCTTGACTGATAGTAGCCATATCGAATGTATTTATCAAATTTTCTTTACTTTCTATAATAATTCCTAGTTCTCTGTTTGTCTCTAAAACAATATTCTCTAGCGATTTTACGAAATTTGCAACACTATCTATATTTTCCATATAATGTTTAATTCATATAATTCAATTTTCAATATCAATTTTATATCAATTTTTTATTAATTCTTTATCAATTTTATATCAATTTTATATCAATTTTATATCAATTTTATATCAATTTTATATTAATTTTTATCAATTTTATATCAATTTTATATCAATTTTATATCAATTTTATATCAATTTTATATCAATTTTATATCAATTTTATATCAATTTTATATCAATTTTATATCAATTTTATATCAATTTTATATCAATTTTATATCAATTTTATATCAATTTTATATCAATTTTATATCAATTTTATATCAATTTTATATCAATTTTATATCATTTTTATATCAATTTAAATCAATTTTATATCAATTTTATATCAATTTTACATCAATTTTATGTCAATTTTATATCAATTTTATATCAATTTTACATCAATTTTTATCAGTTTTATATCAATTTTATATCAATTTTATATCAATTTTATATATCGTTCAGTTTGGTGTTTAAAAGTTTTGTAAGTCTCTTTTGGTATAGAGTGGAAAAGTCCTTCTTTAACTGGTTATGATCAAGTTTATGCTTTTGGGGTATTCCTAAATATTTGTAGGATTCTTCTGATGCTAGTTGTTGTATGTTACAAAGTGTTGAATGTTGACTCTGAACCTTTCCCTTCTGTATACTAATGGTAGAGCATTTGTCCAGTCCGAATGACATTCTGATATCCTTACTGAATGTTTCAACCGTTTTTATCAATGAGTTTAATTTTTCTCTAGTTTCTCCATATAATTTAAGGTCATCCATATATAGTAGATGAGAGAGTTTTCTTGGATTCCTCATGTTAAGTGTATATCCAATATTGCTGTTGTTGAGTAGTGTGGACAAAGGGTTCAATGCTAAACAGAACCAAATTGGAGAAAGGGAATCTCCCTGAAAAATTCCCCTCTCGATATTTGTAGCAGCAATGCATTGTTGGCCGACAAAAAGATTCGTTTTCCACTTCCCCATCAGGCACTTTAAAGAATTAATAATCTGGGGGCTAATTTTATAGAAATTTATTATAGAAATAGAATATATAGAGATAGAATATTATAGAAATTTATTATTATCTATTATTATTATTATTATTATTATTATTATGTTGATTAAAATTTCTATGATCATAATTATTATGTTTATATTTTTGAAAATGATTATTATTATTATTATTTGAATTTCTTGCAACGAAATTTTTTGGTTGTGTAAACTGTGCACGTAAATTGATCTACTGCTCTATTAGTTGATGATTTATATTAATAGAATTAGCATCATCTAAGTTATTTGGTTTCTGTAGCATTAATGATGTCCTTAACTCCGAACTACAATTAGAAATTAAAACTGTGATCGCCGTGTCTTCCGTTTGTTTAATAAAAGCATCTTTAGTACGGATCAGAATCCGTACCTTCTGAATTAATTTTAATTATTATTCTATTTTTTAATATTCTTAGTCTATCTATAAAATCTGTTAGACTTTCACTTTTAAATTTAGTTAAAAACGTTAATTCCTGTTGTAAAACATATCTGTTGATTTTATCGCCAATTTTTTTTTTTAACGCTGCTTTTAATTGAGCCCATGTATCTAAATCAGGTCTGCACATAAGAAAATCTCCAGCATCATCAATCAATTTAGAAGAAATTGACGTGAAAACAAAGTCAGATAAACAATTATCCGCGGTTAAACCGTAACGATTATAAAATTTATCGACTGAATTTATGAACGATTCCAAATGCTCTGATTTGCCTGTGAATTGTTTTAGCGTAAAAGCAATTTCCTTAGCTTGACTGATAGTAGCCATATCGAATGTATTTATCAAATTTTCTTTACTTTCTATAATAATTCCTAGTTCTCTGTTTGTCTCTAAAACAATATTCTCTAGCGATTTTACGAAATTTGCAACACTATCTATATTTTCCATATAATGTTTAATTCATATAATTCAATTTTCAATATCAATATTATATCAATTTTATATCAATTTTTTATTAATTCTTTATCAATTTTATATCAATTTTATATCAATTTTATATCAATTTTATATCAATTTTATATCAATTTTATATCAATTTTATATCAATTTTTATCAATTTTATATCAATTTTATATCAATTTTATACCAATTTTATATCAATTTTATATCAATTTTATATCAATTTTATATCAATTTTATATCAATTTTATATCAATTTTACATCAATTTTATATCAATTTTATATCAATTTTATATCATTTTTATATCAATTTAAATCTATTTTATATCAATTTTATATCAATTTTACATCAATTTTATGTCAATTTTATATCAATTTTATATCAATTTTACATCAATTTTTATCAGTTTTATATCAATTTTATATCAATTTTATATCAATTTTATATCAATTTTATATCAATTTTATATCAATTTTATATCAATTTTATATCATTTTTATATCAATTTTATAACAATTTTATATCAATTTAACATCAATTTTATATCAATTTTATATCAATTTTATAACAATTTTATATCAATTTTATATCAATTTTATATCAATTTTATATCAATTTTATATCAATTTTTCAATTATTTAACATAAAAATGATTTTATAAAATAAGTAATATATGCAATATATGTAAAATTTGTAAAATGTGTAAAATGTAAGGGAAAGATACTTTTATCGAAGGGAAGATATAAGCTTTTCAGAGTACTTGCCCAGTGGGCTTGATCCTCGGATGAACAGTTGTTGAACTGAAGTTTAAGACTTCGTCTTCAGGTGAGATCCTGCAGATTCTACCAATGAAATTCTTTCTTCTTTCTTCAGGTGAGATCTTCTGGATTCTGATCAATGAAATCTTGAAACTTCCGAGATCCGAACGACTGCGCCAATTAAAGTTTTACAATTCGTTGTTCCGTTTTTAAAAACTAATTTATTTATAAATGTACAGTAAATTCTACTTGATGAAAAAATAACTGTTACAAAATAAAAGTAGCTTCTAACGTAACTTCTAGCTTAAAACAACGAAAGGGGAATTCTGTTGAGTCTTCGTGTGGTCTTCCTGAGTCTTCAAACGTCTTCAATCGTTATGGCCAACTGACAATAGTGGACGCCTTGAATCGTAACGCACTTTGGATTGCGAGGAATGCACAAAAATTGTATCGGTTTACTGGAAAACATTGGTATTTAACTAAATATGCATTATCAGTATTTAACATTCCACGATAAAGGTATTATTCTATATATAACTCGTGTTAAAGTTTTTTATTTCACTGGTTACTAATTTTTCGTTGTATAAAAAACATGTAGAATAAATTTTTAATATTAGGAATGTGGCCAGGGTCAATGGTTTCTTTGAAAATTTAATAGATAGTATTATTAGAAAATAAAAATGCAAGAATCCTCTACCTTTTTACAGGAGAAAACAACAAACATTATATTATGTTATTATATTGTTATATTATAACAATTTACACGTAGGCTTGATAAAATTTAAAAAAAGAATATAAAATTATCGTATAAATCTAATAAAAAATTACAGCAATTATAGAGTCATTCTAGAGACAATATTCTACAAAATGTAATAATTGCAAACATAAATATAGTGACATTGAAGTAATTTGCTTATCATTTTGAGATTTAGGTCTACAAAATACTTAGGTCTACAAAATACTTAGGTCTACAAAATACCTATTTTTATTTATTACCTATTTTTCATTCTTACCTATTTTCATTAATGTTACCTCAAAAAAGATTTAATTTATTGACTGGTGTTATTTGATGCATATGTATGCACCGAAATAGCTAAATGTTGAAATACTTTAAATAAAATAAAAGGGCAAACATTTTAAAGCTTCATCGAATTTGATATTAAACTCGAAGAGATTTACTATTAAACACCAAATCACCTTTTTAAACTCCTCGCTAACCATGTTAACATCATCAGAAGAATGATTTAATCTTATTCTAAAACTAAACTATGTTAAATTTATATGATAACCGTACGTAATGAAGCGTGTAAAAATTATGAACCGTGCAGTTTACTCAGCGTTATTAATAATTGAAAAAGTTGACTGAACGGAATAAGTCCTTTATCCCGGTTCATGGTTTCCTTACATTTTTCTCTTTGAATGTTTTCATACGCATTCGAAGCCCTTATTATTCATACTTTTAACCAGTCTTAAATTACTAATATCGATCTTGTGGTTATGTTCGATTGGATGTTGGACAATACAATATTTTTCATTTCGTATTTGTTTCACAATATATTCAAGATATTCTCTAACTATTATCATTGTCACTCATTCATATCATTATCACTAATCACATCACACAAAATCACATGTCATATCATTATCAATATCAGTATCATCATCATCAATGTGTTCTTTATGTCCATAATATGAATCTTTTAGTTTGCCTATATACCTTCGATCACAATCTTGACAACTTATAATTTATACAGTTTATCCTTTGGTTTACCTAGGACCTCTTTTAATTTATTATATAGTTTGTACACAACCTTAATGTCCACTTTTTTCAAAATATTGTCTAGCCCTCGTGTTAACTGCAAATCAAATGGTATTTCCATGAATGTATTTTTATTATGATCCTTTTGAAACGTCGAAGATGTTTTTAATAATTTTCTAAACTTAGGTTGTCTAATTAATTTATCTACAACATTCTTATAATAACCGTTCACTTCGGATACCACCCTAATTAATTTTAATTTTTTGTTAAAATTGTCTTTGTTTAAAGGAAAATTGATTAATCTATTTACCATAAAATTTGAATTAGCCAGCTTATTTTGAAAGCTATGATTCGAATAGTTAGGATCGTTAGGTGTCGAACTGGTGGTGTTTTTTATATATTTTTTTATATTGTTTTTTTATAATATATTAATAATATCAAAATCTAACCTATTTTTATTTTTTCTACTGACTAAAACATTGAGTGGTAATCTATAGTTGTTTTTGAGTTCATGCGTGAATATTATATTTTGGAATTTACTAAATATTTAAGTTTTTAACAAAATCATCTAAGTTTCCATTTTTTTAATTGAAAATTGCAAAAACATTATCCACATATTTTAACCACACCTCTAGAAAGTAACTGAACTCATCCCTTGCCTCAGTTTCAAAGTTGATTAACAATGGTGACAGAGGATTGCCCTTGTCATTCCTTCTTGTTGCACGTAAAACCTGTTATTAAACAGAAAACAATTTTGCTTCATACATAATCTTTTTAGGGGGATGTACTTAAAAAAAATCTTGTTATTAAAACCGTTTAACTCGAGTAACTCCCTCAGGTATTTCAAGGAATGTGGAATCGGGACACTCAGAAACAACGATCATATGTTAAAGAAAGTCAAGACCTTACCTTCTTGTTGATGTGTTTTAAGTTTTTCTATGAATTTTGTCCAGTTTATCACAGAACAGGAAGGGAGTTGGTTTAGTAAATTTTCAAATTCCTTTGATGAAATATCAATGGCTGATATAATTGGTCTTAATGATTTTCCTGGTTTATGAATTTATGGTAAAGTATATAATATTGGTACTGTTGGATTAGAAATACGCAGTTTGCTTTTCAGAGAAAGAAAAATAAGGTTGTTACAGGATTTAAATGTACCTCTAACTTCGTTAACCATTTTTGACAATGGATTCCTAGGTAATCGTTTAAATGGACCGTCTTGAATTAATTTTTCAACGCGTTCAAAGTAATCAGATTTGTCCATTGCCACAACCGTATTTCCTTTATCTGTTTTTAAATAAAAACAATCCTTCTCTCGCAGACGCTTGACAATTTTAGAAATATTTGGCATATCTTGAGTTTTAATTGAAATATTTTTTGCAATTTTTCCTTTACACGACTTCCTGACGAAAGCTTTGGAAGACTCCGGTAAGTGTTTAATACCAGTTTAAATACCGGCTACCATATCCTGCAAAGCACTACGGGATCCCGGAAAAGTAAAATTGTGGCCTTTATTTAAGAAATCTAGTTCTTGATTGTCCAATGTAAATTTGAAACCCAGTCAAAGGATGAATTTAGTTAATTCCCGAAGGTGTGGTTAAGATATGTGGATGACTTTTTTTACAATTTTCAATTTAAAAAATGAAAACTTAGATGATTGTATTGAGAAATTAAATAGTAAATCCCAAAACATAATATTCAGGCATGAACTCGAAAACAGCGATAGATTACCATTTCTGTAGGTTTTAGTCAGCAGAAACAATAAAAATAGGTTAGATTTTGATATTTTTAGAAACAACACCACTACTTCGAGATATATTCCTAACGATTTGAATCATAGCTTCCAAAATAGGATGGCTGTTTAAATTTTATAGTAAATAGATTAATCAATTTTTAAGAAGAAAAAAACAAAGATAATTTTAACAAAGAAATAAAGTCAATTAGGGAAGTATCTGAAGTGAACGCTTATTATAAGAATATTGTAGATACATTAATTAGAAATCATATGTATGGAAAATTATTAAAATAATCTACGACTTTTCAAAAAGATTACAACAAAATTAAATTGAGAATGCTTGCGGCCTTTTCTTAATGGTAATTCGTACTAAATTGTATAAGTAAAACAAATTTGTCTAATTTCCACTTATATTTTTTTCTAAAACGTAAGTGAAAATTAGACAACTTTGATTTATTTTTATCAAAATTAAATTCATGGTAATACGGTTTGATGCCTACTGAACACGAGGGCTAGATAAAAAATTGACATTGAGGTTGTGGGTAATGGGTAAGCACATACTAAGTGTTGGGTAGTCCAAAGGATAAAGTAGATTAACATGAAAAGTCGGGGATTTAGGAAATTAATTGTCAAGGTTGTGATCGAAAGTATATTGGGCAAACAGAGTTTAGTTTTAGGATTAGATTAAATCATCTCCTGATGATGCTAACATGGTTAGCGAAACGCGTGTCGTGAAGTTTAAAAAAGTGATTTGGTATTTAGTGGTGAATCTGTACGAGTTTTCTATTTCACTCAGCTTTATTTCTAATTATCTCCTTATGATACCAACTTGGTTAATGAGTTATTTTGAAGTCAATGGAAAAATCATTATAAAGTTTTTATTTAACTCTAAAATATTCAAAATCAGAGACTCAAAATAAGGATTACACTTGTCAACATGCATTTACGATATGTTTATCGACAGTCATACGAAAAAAATTATATTTCATAAAAAAGTTCGCTTTTGTATCCAGAGAACGTTTTTACAATATTTAAAAAGAATCTTTGAATTTAATTTTTATCTCTTGAAAACTCAAAACAAATATATTTATATATCCTTTTTATTAAATTCAACTATTATACGAGGGTTGCTCTTTATGTATCTGGAATTGGAAACATTGTAACCGTATATATACTCAGAACGTTTTGTCATACGGACAATATTTGTGTTGTTTAGTGACTTGAAAGTTTCCTCTCAGTCAGAAAATTGAATTAAATTTTGAGAATTTTTGAGCGATGACTTACTATGACTTTCGACGTGGATTATCTCAACAACAGTGCATAGATCAACTTACTGCGACTTGATGAATTGCGGTGATGCAACAGGATCTACAATCACTGTATATCACTGGTTTAGTAAATTTAATCGTGGTCGTCGTTCGCTCACCAACAAATTTAAAGAAGGTCGTCCAAAATCGGTTGTTGGACCAGAAAAATGGATGCTGTGTCACTAACTGATAAAATAAGATGGAAATATGACATACCGTGAGATTAAAGCATCCCTGGGCATTCGTATGACAAGCATACACAACATTTGCATGAACATTTAGCCGTAAAAACGATTTCTACGCTTTGGATACCGCATGATTTGACAATGCCTCAAAAAAGGCTCATGTCGATTAACGCAAAGAAATGCTCAAAAAATAAAATAACATTTACATCGGTAGGGGATGTTGGATCTATGCGTATGAGCCTGAAAGTAAACAGCAGTCGACTGTATGGGTCTTTCAAAATGAGCCAAACCCAACAAAAGATGTTCGCGCCAGAAGCACTTTGAAGCAAATAGTGGTCTGTTTTTTTGGGATAAATGAACATGTGGCTAGAGGGCCACTAGATATTCGTAGAATGATCAATTCTGATTGGTATACAACCATTTGTTTGACAGAAGTAATTGAAGAAATAAGAAAAAACAATCAGCAACACAGGATCATTCTTCGCCATGACAACGCGAGCTCTCACACATCGGACCGGACAACTCAATATTTGACCGGTCAAAACATCGAATTGATAGGTCATTCGCCGTACAGTCCTAATTTGGCACCCAATAATTTCTCTTTGTTCCCACCGGTAAAGGTTAAACTACATAGTCAACGATCTTTGACGCCAGAAGAAGCGGTTGATGCGCTCAAAATACATGTTTTGGAGATACCGCAACCGGAATGGAAAAAGTGGTATGAAAGTTGGTTGAAACGTAGGCAAAAGTGTATTGGTCATCTTGGAAAATATTTTGAAAAACAATAAAATCATTTTGAATGACAAATATTTGTTTTTATTTATTATTCCGGATACATAAATAGCAATCTCGTATTAGCTTACAAAATAATTGAAAAAAGTTTAAAAGTAAACCCTCTTACTCTTTCTTTTATGTTCATGGATACCTGTATGGTCATGCCTACTTTTTTTTTGAACATTAGTAAGCAGTTTTGGAAATTCTTCATTGTCACTTTTTTTAATTTATGGATCAACAAAAAATTCCAGATTTAACTTTCGCTTCTGACAATTTTAGAAAAAAAAATCTTAAAAATTTGAATGCTTCAGATTTCTCATCTAGTGCTTTCACAAATTGTTTTTTAATCCTAATTTAATGTGTAAAGGCGGCCTTAGCACATGTTTTCAGGTTCAACAATGGGTTCGAATTTAACGTTTTATTTTCACATATGAAATTTTGTTCTTATCGGCCATGATCGTCGAACATAGTACATAGAGCATCCGCTCTACTATCCTAGAAACAAGATGACACGGATATTTTGTATATCCGCTCTGTAATCCCATTAGGAATCCCATCATTTTAAAATAAATGTGCCACAAGCTATTCCAATTTTTTCAAATAAACCTTTTATATCGTTACAGAAACAAAGTCATCTTCTCTTGCGAAAAACGTAGAAAATGTCTCATGCTGGTTTCGTTGATCAGTTATTTTGACATCAACAAGCAAATTCCATTGTTTCAAACGAGAACTCAACATTTCTGCTTTACTTTTCGTCAAATTTAAATCTCTTATTAATTCATTAAAATCTTCTGCGGTAATGAGATAGGGTTTTAATTGTTTACGTGCCGTTAAAAATTCTTCATCATGTTCTACACTTTAATTTAAATTTTGAGATGAGGTTGACTGAGATAATTTCTTTGGAGGTTCATGTATTTTAGTCTTCTGTCTATAAAATTCTCTGTTTTACATTTTGCGATTCCGTGTTGTTCTCACGCATTTTAAAAGGGCAAAATGGTTACGATAGGCAGAGCCCTATCTTATAATGAAAAAGTTATTTAATACTGGAGGGAGCTCGATATTTAGTAAGGTCCTTAGACAAACGTTAATTTTGAGCCATTTTAAGCCATTGAGCCTTGACAGAATGTATTTCTACCCTGAGCTTTGGAAATTCTTTTACTCCCAAAAATGTCTAAGCTATGCTCACCAAACTTGTTTGTTATTATTATTATTATAATTAATATTATGATTTTTGAATTTCCTTCAGAAGTAGTTTTATTGTCAATTCCTAATGCAGTAACTTTCCTACTGCGTCGTACATGCCTCACAAATTCCTCGGTCAGCTATTTAATTCAATTCTAGTATATTTATTCACATAATCCTGGATGATATCATTCAAATATCTAGAGGTAGACCAAATAATGCAGAGGAACATCTCTTTATGATTAACTTTTTTCAGGTAAGGTCTTCGAGTAGCCTATAACTTGATATTTAATCAGGCGCGGTAGTGTTGATTTGTTAGTTGGTATACAGTTTTTTATATAATTGGCGTTTCCTCGTGTTTGAGAAAGTATTTCTGCAACCTTTCTATTTGTTGATCGTGTTTTTGTTAGTGCCAGTTGATGATTGATCGCATTTATGATCGCTTTACCGTGACAACGGTAAAGTTGTAGGTTTTTAATCGGCTTCAAGAGGTGATGCAATTTTCTTTGATGTGAGCAGCGTGCCGATTCTATTCAGCAGATTTTGTAAGTTAATCTGATTTCAGTTAACTCTTTCAAACTAATAGACTGGTATACTGAACTGGCTTATATTTTAATATATTTTTATGGGTTTTTATAGAGATGTTTATATTATTTGATAATTGGCGGTTTAAACTTTTACTTGATTAAAATCCATTATAAATTACTTTAAAATATAACTACAGTTGTATATAATTTTTACTAAATTATGTTATTCTGATATGTTTCGCCAACACAGTGGTTTCTTCATGTTGAATATAAACTAAATTCCTTTTATCTAATTACGGTGTACAATATTCCTTAAAAATACTTTATTGTTTTATGACACTGAATTCATTCGGTTTTGAAAATGGAAGTATGTAAAAAAAACAAAAATTTTTCAGCTCATCGGATAAGTTTATGTGTTGGCGTGAAACATGTTTTCAAAAAGATATCTTGGAGGAATCATTGTACATAACTGATGCTAAATCAAACAAAGACATTCAATTTATAGAATCAAGCAATGGGCCTATGTGTTGTTTGTGCATCTTATAGTGTTAAATGAAAGATTGATTCTATAACACAGGTCAACTAATTTAAACTCTGTTGAAGTAACATTTATGAAAATAGATGTATATAAAGTATTTTGTAGTAATCTAATCTAGTCCTAAATCCGAAAATCATAAACTAATTACTGTAACACATACTGTTTTTTGGTTACAGGGGGTTAGTGGTGGGAAAAAAATAGACAACATATTCTTACAATCGAATATTTATTTAATATAAACATGTAAAATGTGTTAAATCTATGTAAATACATTATCATACAGATTATGATATATCATTCAGCGATAAACACTTTTACATTTTCCTCTGTTGTTGTTCTGTAGCATCATCTCTTTTTAAAAACCAGCAGTAGCCGCCGAACAGGTAGATTGGTTCCAGTGTCTCTGCTATCTTGTTTCAATCGTCCTGATGTCCTGGTGAAACTTTTCTTATTGTTTGTCACTTACTACATCCAAAAAACGAATATCAGAACACAAACAATCATATATATACATAAAAGAACTGATTCAGCTAATTCGGAACACCTGATAGATAATGACCATAAGTTCGTTGATAATTTTAGAATATTACATGTAGAAAATAAAAATAAAAAATTGTCGTTGATGGAATCTTTAGAAACTACTAAATTAAAAGGTTCAAATATAATGTTAAATGATCATTTAGAAACAGTCAATTCACCTTTATTAAACTTGTAATTTAACACTTTTTTCCATCTATAAAATAGTGTGGGCTATGATCGAGCCAGACGCAATAAAAATAAATTAGAGGTAGTTTCAGTTTCATAAAACAGTAAAGTATTTTTAAGGAATATTGTAACCGTAATTAGATATAAGTAATTTAGTTTATACTCAACATCTGAAGAAGTCACTGTGTTGGCGAAACATGTCAGAATAATATAATTCAGAGAAAATCGTATAAAACTGTAGTTTTATTTTAAAGTAATTTATATTATTTGAGTTTGTTCGTCCAACTAAATATTCAATTTTTGTTATATCTTTTTTATTGTAGAAACTTCTGTAGACCAAATTTTATTTCCGACATAATATGACACCATATCTCACTGTTCTTAATATTTGTTGCAGCTTATTGGTTGATGAAGCAGGCACTTCTAGTTCATCTATATAAACATATGGTTTAGTTTCATAATTATCTCACTTGTCTTAATATTTGTTGCAGTTGATTGGTTGATGAGACAGACTCTTTTAGATTATCTATATAAACATGTGCTTTAGTTTCATAATTTAACAACTAAAGGTATTTTTTTCAAAATGAAACCGTATTTAATTGAATTCATTCGGTTTGAAAATGGATGTCTGTAAAAAAAAATAACATTTTTTTCAGCTCATCGGATAAGTTTATAAGTTTTGGCGTAAAACATGTTTTCAAAAATTACATTTTTACATTTACATTTATTTACATTACATTTACAAGACATTACATTTTTTGGATCAAGCAATGGACCTATGTGTTATATGGAAATAGATGCATATGAAGTATTTTGTAGTCCTAAATCCGAAAATCATAAACTAATTTCTGTAACACGTACAGTTCTTTTGTTACAGTGGGTCAGTAGTGGGAAAAAGAGACAACATATTTTTACAATCTAATATTTATTTAATCTAAACATGTAATTCCATGTTAAGACATCATACACATTATGATGTATTATACAGTGACAAACACTTTCACTTTTTCCTCTGTTGCTGTTCTGTAGCATCATCTCTTTTTAAAAACCAGCAGTAGTGGCCGAACATAGATGGGTTCCAGTGTCCCTGCTATCTTGATTTCATTGTCTTGATGTCCTGGTGAAACCTTTCTTATTGTTTATGGCTTACTGCATCCAAATTTTTCGGAAAAAATCCAAATGGGAGTGTTAAAAAAGCATTTTTAAGACCATGTGCCACCCTAGTATTTCATAGGCTTTCAAGAGTTTAATCTATGAGGTTTTTATTATAAGGTTCAGCTTTTTTGTTGTCCAGAAATCCTTTCACTACACGTACAAAACACTTCGAAGCTGCCATATTGTTTTCACTTCATTTTTCTTGAAAACGGAAATCATCTAGAAGCTTTCGTATTTGAGGTTCAACAAATATGCTCTCTTTTAGTTTTACATCACTTAATTGAAGAAATATTTTTTTACGTACTTGAAACCATTACCTTCTTTGTCTATGGCTTTGACAACATTTTTTATTAGTCCAAGCGTAATATGAGGCAATTTTTCTTACTGAAATATTCTTTTGTTGCCCAAGTGTCTCATATACACAAAAATAGCAGTACTTTATACCGAGAAGCAGATGCTTGAAAATGGGACGTGCTAGGCCATTTCTGTGAAAAAGTGTTTTAATAATGAAACTCAATTCTAATTCTAAATGAAACTCAAAAAGAGTATTCTCATCAATGTTACAAAAATCATGTCGACCTGTGTAATTGACGTAATAACTACCGATTTATTCTCTATTCTCTCCAGTTACCTCGAACACATATATAGTAATTTGAAACTCACGACATTGAAACCGCTAAAATCAAACCCTAAATTTGTTTTGAGATGCCGATGCCTCTTTTATCATGCGGAATCTGATATAGAAATTATTGTAATGCCTTGAACACCTTAATAGCTAAAATATTTTATTAGAGATAAAAGTGTTAGATAATGGGTATATAATGCATTCATTGATTTTTTTCTATATAAAATTAGTTATAACTAAGAAAAAAAATGATTAGTAGGATTTGGAGAAAGCCCAATGAATGGTTATAATAAGAATATTGTAAATAAATTATTTTGAAAATATAAGTTTAGTAAATTATTTAGAGAATCTTCTACTTTAGCAAAAATAAATAACAAAAAACAAACATAACAAAAACAAATTCTTGGCAACCCCGTTTGATGCCTAATTAACAAAAAAGTTGAGGGACTAAACAAATTGTTGAAAAAGTAGATATTAACAGTCTACAAATGATGTAATAAGTTAAAAAAGCACTGGGTGATTTAAAGGATAAAGTAACCGACATGAAAAGTCGACAATTTATGAAGTTTGTGGTCGAAAGTATATGCGACAAACAAAGTCATCCATATTAAATAAATATAAAGAACACATTGTTGTAATGTAATGTATTATATATTTTTCTACTTCTCTTCATTCTATACTGTTACTTTTAATTTATTTTTTCTGTGTTCTAGAATTGTCAAGCCTGTTTCGCTTCATATATATTTATTCCTATTGCATTCGATTCCTAATGCATGTTTAAGATTAGTAATTCGTAATTAGGTATTGGGTTGATGAAAAAGTATGAAGTTTTGATGTTCTATCATGGAAGGAGTTGTAGCGAGTACTTGGAAAATAATGTGTTATTTGTTTGTGTTTTTTAAATTGTGCTAATTGTGTAATTGTGTTTTTTAAATTATGTGAAGATATGTGTTGTGTTTACATGCGTGTATTAAATTAAATATATATTACTACCTATTTTCTTTGCTATATTAACTGAAACATATAAGTACGAGGGTCGATCAATAAGTCCTTAGAAAAAGGTAGAAAAACAAAACAAGTGTATGTTAGCTCTATACACTTTTCCAAGCGTTTTTCCAACTTTTTTAAGCCTCTAAAAAGTAAGATTTTGGGAAATCCTCAAAATAGGCATCTCTCTGGACGATGACGGTGAATACAGTGGATGTAATAATTCGAACTTTAATTCCATGATTTTCGCCATTGCAACTGTATAGGTGTGCACCCGTGCATTGTCTTGATGGAAGAGTATCTTTTTCTTTTTCAAATGAAGACTTTTTTCTTGGTTTCTTCGCTCAACTGGTGTAATAACAACGCATAATATTTTCCAGTTAGTTTTTTTTCCTTTTTCCAAGTAATCAGTATAGATTATTCCGCGTGTATCCCAAAATCTGTGGCCATAGCCCTGCAGGTCGATTTCACCGTGTTTGCCTTCTTCGGAGCCCGTTCGCCTTCAAGAACCCACCGGTTTGATTGTTCCGTTGCCTGTGGAGCATAGCATAAGTGTAACCATGTTTTGTCCACAGTTATGCCATCTTGCCGAAATTTTTTTCACATCCAATTTTTCGAACAGAATTGAAAACACTGTACCTTGCGATAAGCCTGTGGTCTCAACTATTTTGGACACTTTGATTCGTCGATCATATAAAACCATGTCGTGGATTATGACAGTCATTTCCGGAGTAATCACTTCCACTGGATGTCTCAAACGATGTTCATCTTTTGTTGATGTACGGCCACGTTTAAACTCATTTACCCAATTATAAATAGTTGCAAACACAGGAACAGACGCGCCACGAACTTCATCCAACTCAGCTTTTATCTCTTTCGGTGTTAAGCCTTTTAAATATAAGTGTTTAATCACCACTCGAAACTTACTTATAATAATTTTTCACTAATAATTTTTCTAAATAAAAAAAATTCTTGCTTCAATCGACTTCAATAAAAATGAAACTATATGATGAATATAACTGAGATTTTGACAGATATCTGGTGAATAATGATGCTTACTAAGAACAAACCATTTCCAACGCTTCGAGCACCGCCCCTTGGATTTTCTAAGGACTTATTGAACGACCCTTGTATGTTCGTAATATTTGCTTGTCCTAAAATATTTTATCCTTTGATTTGTTTTTACCCTCTTTAATTTATTTATTTAACTCATTACATTCTTATTTATTTTTCATAGATTTTCATTGCCTTTTTTATACAATTTGAAACTCTTTAATTCTCTGTATTTTATAATGGAAACAATTTAAAAAATACTTGGTTTAAAACTCTCATTGCTATTGTAGTTACAAAGCAAATGTTTATCACCATTTAGAATTCACTTAATATTTAGTTACGGAATTTGCTTCAGTATTTCACTCCAATAAAAAAAATCTAATAAAGGCATTCCATTAACAGAAAAGGGTTGGAGAAAATAAACATGGATAAATATATATCATTAGTTTTTCGAGAGGTTTTCAACTATTCAGTTTCAACGAACATCAATTTTGGTTTGGGCGACTGCCGTTCCGTTAAAAACCAATTTCCCTAATCGCATTGTATGCGATGGAAGTAATGTTTTTCTTGTTTCCTTTTGTGTTTTGTTAGGTGTGGAATTTTCCAATGCATTTTCGTTTGTTAAATCGATTGAAAAACTAATCATTGATTTATAAATAATATGTGAAAAAGATGCATATATTACCATTAAATTCCAAATTTTAGATAAATAGTTCTTAGATAAATAGTCTTTTTTATAAAGCAGGATCGTATTATATGTTGGGTTGTGTACTAAATACAGTTTGATAATTTTTTATGTGTTAAGAAGATATATAATCCACGGTTATTTATACAATATTATATTTTGATTACATGTTTGTTAGAGTATCTATCGAAGAAACGCATTATTTTCAAGGAGGGCATAGTGTTCAATGTTTCCCAATTACCACGCACTACAAGAAATTTGATTTCCTTAAGTTGTAGTGAAGTTTTAATGCAGATATTGGTGTGAGCCAAAGCTTTTAAAATAGCTTGCATGGTAACATCGAATAATTTGAAATATCATGAATAAGAACCGATACAGATGTATTAAAAGATTAATTATGCCTAATTAAGGAGATAAGTTAAGGCTAAAACTTTTGACCTTGGTAATGTTTGCTTTATTAAAAAGTAAAGTCAGTTCGAGTGATTCACTATATAATCTGTAATGCTTAAAAATGAATGGACTAATTCAGGAACTTAGACTACCACCTAGTAAACATAAGTTCAGTACTTGTTCAGAAAATGAATAAATGATAGATATGCATAAATGATATGATAAACCTAAGTATAGTAAATAAAATAGAAGCAAAGTTCTGCCTACTTGATCGTACTAATTATTAGTATATAATAATTAACTGCATTTTAAAATACAGGTTGTATGACTAAATGAACTGTGTCTCGTTTGACTGGTAAGCGAAAGAGAAATTCATCCACATTCTAAGACCGGTTTCGTTCTTATAAGAACTAATCAGTTAAGCTACGATGCTTCTTTCTCGAAGCAATCGAAATGGACCAGTCGTCTTTAATTTCGAAAATCGGAAATATAGGTAAACGTTATACCATAACGCCACCTTGCGGTCGGAGTCTTACGGTCTAGTGGTAGGGCCCTTGCGGGCTAGGTTTCAATAAAAGAGAAGCAAAGTTATGTTTACTTTTTTGTATTGTATTGTGTTGTGTTGTATTATTGATCAAAAAAATCGTCAAAAAAATCGAAGTCAAGCCATTTCTGTTTTGCAAAATTAGTTATTATTGTCACATAGAAGTATTCTAGAATATTTTGGAATACTTTAATAAAATTGGGAAATATTTTATTAGTTAGGTATGGCTTAAGAAACCAAACATCTGCTCAAATAAGCCTAATTTTGACAGTGCACTTACTATAAAGATTTAGTTTCGCTGACCGGGAAGCATCGTAGATCAATTCTTCTAATGGAACCTTTAGTGTGGAACACTAAACTTGAAGAGATGTGAATCTAGTTCTAAAACTAAACTATGTTCTATTTATACGAAAAGTGTACTTATTGAAGGATGTAAAAATTATGAACTCAGAAGCTAATTCAGCGTAATGTTGTTTAAAACACAAGAGTTTTCATTTCTCTTAAATCTAATATGGGCAATGTGTTGTTTATTATTTCGATCACAATCTTAACTAATTTCATAAATCACCGATTTTTCATGTCAATCTATTTGTCCTTTCGATTGGATTACCCTGGACCTCTCTTTACATGCATGCTCTCTAACATACCCCGAGTATGACCTTAATGTAGATATCAGTCATATAAGACTAAAATATAAGGCTAAAACTGTAAATAATAATAATAAAGCGTTGGATGTGTATGAAAGCATTCTTGAGTCAAATTTTCACTTACTAACGTAATGCTGAGTTAACTTCATGGTTAACTGATGATGTTAATATAGTTAGCAAAACTTGTTCCAAAAAGTTTACAAAAAGTGATTTTGTATTTAGCGGTAAATGTCTTCGAGATTAGCATACTCTATGTCGTATGAAATTATCTGTCCTAATTTAGAACAAATAGAACAACTTAACAAAATTTGTCAAATACATAATGATATATACAAACATACATACTGTGCCACCCAAATATATAAAGTAACTCTTTTACTTCTTCAAATTTAAATAAATCAATAACAAAATTTAATACTTTGAAACTATTTATTTTATGTGATATGACATTCACTGGCAATAATTTTTGAAAACAATTTCAGATAAATGTCCGCCAAGGCTACTCCTGACAAAGCGCGTTCTGTCAATCCAATTTCCGATCACTTGTCCAAGCAACTGGGGTCTTATGTCCACAATTGTCCGAGGTTATGTTGGCTTCCAAGGCGTCAATAGTTGGTGGTATATCGGCATAGATTATACATACATGTATGTATGTATGTATGTATGTATGTATGTATGTATGTATGTATGTTGTATGTATGTATGTATGTATGTATGTATGTATGTATGTATGTATGTATGTATGTATGTATGTATGTATGTATGTATGTATGTATGTATGTATGCATGTATGTATGTATGTATGTATGTATGTATGTATGTATGTATGTATGTATGTATGTATGTATGTATGTATGTATGTATGTATGTATGTATGTATGTATGTATGTATGTATGTATATACGTATGTATGTATGTATGTATGTATGTATGTATGTATATTTGTACGTATGTATGTATGTATGTATGTATGTATGTATGTATGTATGTATGTATGTATGTATGTATGTATGTATGTATGTATGTATGTATGTATGTATGTATGTGTGTATGTGGGTATGTATGTATGTGTGTATGTGTGTATGTGTATGTGTATATGTGTGTTTGTGTGTATGTGTGTATGTGTGTATGTGTGCCTGTGTGTATGTGTGTATGTGTGTCTGTGTGTATGTGTGTATGTGTGTATGTGTGTATGTTTTTTTTTTGTTATAGAGGGGGAAAAATACATTTACGTATTCCAGGTGTAGTTGTTATTCTGGGTATGTCGGACTCGGATATCAATACCGACTAAAAAAAACCCTACCTCTTTCTCCGGCCTTTGAATCCCCGTGGAAACCGCCGTTAGGCATTACTTCACGGGGAGAAGATATAGCAGATTGCTTTTCCTTCACGTTGTTGGAGTCACTTCTTCTTTTCCTCTAACCTTACTTGTCTTTGGCTCTCTTCCTTTTGATGGAACGCAGGTCTTGAAGGACTTCCGTGGCGAAAGTGTTGGTCGCGTTCCAGGCAGTCTTAGATGACAGTATTACTTTCATTAGTGCTTCTGGTTGTGATGTCCGATTAATGACCCTGTCCAGGTGGCCGCGCTGTGAATTGAATCGGGGGCACACAAAGAACATGTGTTCCGCGTCTTCAAGAAACTCCGGGGCAGGACGGGCACTCTGGCGAGTTATCGCGCCTGAAGCGGTATAGGTATGCTCGGAAACAGCCATGTCCTATAAGCATCTGTGTCAGGTAGTAGTTGACCTCACCATGGTTTCGGTTCAGCCACGTCTCTACTCGCGGTATAAGACGGTACGTCCATCTTCCCTTCTCTGCGTTATCCCTGCGCTTGCCATTGGCGTATACTATTCTGCCGTTCCTCCGTTGTGAGTTCATCAGAACTCGACGTAGATGTTTTTCGTCGTCGATACAGGGCTTGCCGTTCTTCGGCGAGCACTCGAATAGGTAGCTTTCCGGCAGAAACAGTGCGAAAGGCACTAGTCACTCTCAATACACTGAGTCGATATATTGATGCGATCTTTCTTTTTGTAACTTGCACTTCGAGGGCATTAATCCAGATGAAAATTCCACAGGTCAACACCAAAGTGACCACTGATGACAGTAGCATCCTCCTGGTCTGTTTCGGACCTCCAACATTCGGCATTAGCCGTGATAGACTTGCCCTCACACCAACGCCTTGGTACTTACATGCTCTACTTGCTGCTTGAAATTCAGCCGGGCATTCAGCATCACTCCCAAGTGTCGAATGAACGGCTGTGGTGTGATTTCATGTTCTCTAACTTCCAGCGCGATAGTTTCCACCTTCTTTCCGCTAGTGATTAGCACTGCCTCGGTCTTGTGGTGTGCCAATTGCAGATTCACCGCGTTCATCCAGTGGTTGATCCTCTTGAACGTGATATCAAACGCGAACTTAATCTCTTCGAGATGCTTTGCCACGATAATTACAGCTACATCGTCTGCGTATGCCACGAGTTTGACGCCCGTCGGAAATTGCAGCTTTAGTAGGCCATCATACATGACATTCCACAACAGCGGGCCTAGGACCGAACCCTGGGGGACT
>JARFXV010001520.1:25000-209196 GCA_031761425.1 Cosmopolites sordidus | reverse complement strand
ATATATATATATATATATATATATATATATATCTATATATATATATATATGTATATATATATATATACATATATATATATATATATATATATATATATATATATATATATATATATATATATATATATATATATACATATATATATAACTCGAATTGAAGGTTTTGAATTTTCTGAGTTTCTTTGAAATTATTTGTTTTGGAACGTAATGTTTTGGGACTGATACAGAAAAGTATAAGTGAAGAAATAAATACAAAATGAATCAATTAATAAAATAAAATGTATGATATTTACAATAGTTTTTATTACACAGCAATGTTACAATTGAACTACCTTAACACAAATTAAAATTTGCATTTTTCAATAGCGCTCTTTACAAAAACACTCTTACATTTTATGCAGACGCAGTCTATACAAATTTTCAATAAACACTGTCTACAATAACAATGCAAACACGGTAACTTATACACATATTCTATAATATTCATACATAAGGAACATGCTTTATTAGATGTCTTTGTTTCCGACGTAAACGACACAAAATTTGTATTATTTTTTGCTTTGTTAATTAATACATCCAACTGATCAAACGAACTTGAAGGCTTACCGGAACATTCTATAGTTTTTAACTTTTTTACTTCACTATTTGATAGAGTAGTCCTTAGAGTTCTCTTCAGGCCAAAAGTTTCAGGTCTATGGCTATTTTGTAATAAAAACATATCAATTCTACTTTTTAATGCTACATTTAAAATTGGTTTTAGCTTATCGTTAAATTTGACTCCAGTAAATGGATCACACGGTTTCCTGCCGAAGGATATTTCAATTTCACTTTGTTTTTCTAATGTTGTCTGATTTACAGTCTTCCCACAAGGCAACGTGTACGGAATTGTCATGAGTTCACAAGTTAAATCATCTTTAAAATCTTCGGGAATGACATAATCGTCTGGTTCACTTATACTTTTATTTCCATCCTCTTTTCTATCATTATTTAAGCCCATTAACTTGTATACTGTTTGAGTGGTTTTTGGTGTGCAGTGTTTTGAAGGCACACCCCAGACTTGGACCGATGATAAACAAGGGACTGACTTTTCAGTTTTAAATATAATGATTTTTACAGATGACGCATTTAAAAAAGTGCGAAACGTATTGCTTTTAAAGAAACATAAATAATAATTAGCAGTAAATTGGGGTGGTGGGGAATCCTTTGTATATTTGCGACTATTACAAAATATTACTCCCTCCTTATCATATGAAGCTTTTGCAATAGACACATAAGGTGTTTTGGGTGTTTTAGCAAAAAGTTCTATACCAGAACATCGTAAATTACCAACGTTTGTGTTTAAAACGATAAAAAATATATTTGTATTACATATGAAGTTAAATTCTAGCTCTACTGGTGGTTTTGTTGAAGGGTAGGCAATAAAACCGCGTAATTTATTGCTAAATTCTCGGCTTATTAAATTTTCAGCTTCATAATTATCAGTACAATTACAACTACAATTAAGTTTCGGGAGTAATTTAGGATCCAAAAAATTTAACATAATGAAAACCTAACGGTAAATTTGTATTGAACCAATCACAGAATAGTAAACAAGATCTGCCGATTGCGGACAGAGTATCTATATTCATGACATATATTATAATTGAATTAAAATATTACAAAGAGATCTATAGTAAATAATATATAGGTTTTTAAATGAAATGGTTAAATACATCTCGATAAATGCCACTATCTTAATAAGACATACATTTTTAATTTCAGTAAGTTGTTTCTTTGACTACAGCTGAGCAGACATTGACAGCACAAAGAAGCGGCAGTTATAGAGTGTATACCGTTGGTAGTGAGCACCGAATTCTTCGCGGTAAGATTTTTTGTTTTCGTTTTTTATAATAATATATACAACAAAGAGTGGAATAATTTCTGATCTATTTAAAACTCCATTACAAAAATTAAATAAGTTTAACCGTCTAACAAAAATAATACATTTGACGGTTATTTCTATCAGATCAGAATCAGAATTTTGAACCAGTCAATAACATTTCAGGTATCACCGTAACCTTAAAATTTCTAGACACTTTCACACCTCACTAAAGCTTGTTTTTTCTTCATACAATACTTTAACAATTACTTGTTCGTAATACCTATAATTCATAAAAACACAAGTTACAAATCCTAATGTTAATTATGCTTTTAATATAATACAAATTTTCCACTTACCTATTTATTATGGTTACTTTTGAATAATATCAGTTTCAATTGGCGACACTGTTATGATGTCTCTGATTGGCTGAAATTGTAGCGTTGTTTTCCCCTACTCCGCATTTATTTGAGCGTTGCTTTTTAAAATGTAACGGACTTTTTATTGATGTTTACAGTGACATAACGCGTTTAAAATTGAGACGAAGTCTGTCAAGAAAAATCAAAATGTGTGCTGGTTATGTAGTTTTCGTAAAAAAAAGCGGCAAAACAAGTGCCCCATACAATTTAGAAGCGGGACAAGAATATACTATAGGTTCTTCAGCTGACTGCGATATAAGATTCAAATTTTTACATCCACTTCTTCAAGACACCCATGCTCTCTTATATGTTAACGAGAATGGAATTGTAAGTGTTATGTGATGCCTTATGAATCACAACAATTCATGCATAACATTAATATTTACCATAGGCAACTCTGACAAATAAATGTAGTGAACAAACAATTAAAGTTAATGACCAACCTCTAGTTAGAGCCACTGTTTTAAAACATGAAGATACATTTGATATTCTAGGAAAGGTTTTCCAGTACTTTAATGACGAACTTAAAAAAGTGGTGAGTGCATTTTTATTTTGTTGATTTATCAAACATGAACTAAACTGTAATGGATTTATCATTTTACATTTAAATTGTTAGTTTAAGATCAATGTAATTGAGTTTGCATTGCTTTTGTAAATATTTTAAGATCAAATTTTTGATATTAAGCTGGGTTTTCATGTGCAAAGGTTAGTAGCATTCGTTTTTTGGGAAATTGGTGGAAACAAATTGTGGATCATAAAGATAGGACTAAAAGATATAAAGCTTTAAGAGTAATTGTAGAAATAATTCCTGATTCAGTCCGAAATTTTGATATAAATTCTGCCAAGGCCAAATTATGTAGTTTTCAGAATGTGTATACCCTAGAACATAACAGAGTACAGAGTGATACATAGAAGAAATCAAGAACAGACAAGAAATCTCTGTGTAATTTAGACAAGTTGAAATGGCATCCTTCATATGAATGTCTCATTTTTGTCTGTTCTGTTAAACTGGTTAAATTGATCTTGTGTTATCTATTCTACAATGGTTAAAATAGGGGTTCTGATCTTCATAAGTTAATTCTCAGATCAAACTATTTGATGCATCTAAAGTAATATTTACGTGAAATTCAATAATGAACCCAACATTTATGTTTTTGTTGCCTTCTTTTCAATATTGCCTGCAATTCTATGCTCAATATTTGAACAACAAATGTTAATACCACCCCAAAGAAATACAGTTAACATTTTTATTACTGAAATTGTTATTGGCGCAACTAATCCTTGCATGTGAAAACACAGCGTTAGGTTTGTTCTAACAAGTGTCCAAATTGGAGCGAGCGTGAGCGTTAAAACAACACTCCTCAAGGTTTCGAGTGGGAGGTAAATAATAGCTGAATTGCATGCCTAAGACAAAGACATTGACCATCCACATGTGTCGCAACCGTTTAGACGCGCGCTGGAACAAACCTATGATATTCCCTTAAATTGATTTAATGCTTTTGGCGCAGTGTATCTGATGTTCAGAGACTTGTGTTAGTACCAAATATTCTTAAACTGTAAAAATATGGTATGCCCTTTTGTAAATACATGTTTGACACAAAAAAAAATATTTACCAGATTTTATTTCTTAAAACGATAGAACCTCAGACAAGCTTTGTACATACTATTTCAATGTATCACTTTTCTTAAACATTGGTACATATAGTGCTTTCATTTCAAAAGTAGCCACCCGCATTATTTCTTTTAGCAATGCTTGGCAATCTTTAAATTGTTCCAATACAAGTTTACATGACAACTGTTTTGGATTCACAGTGTGTAGGAAAATTAACGGAACTTTTGAATTAAAAAAAAACAATAAGTTCTTTATGTCTTGTAAGTGTCTTTATGTCGACATAATTTTTATGTCGTTTTTTGGAATCGCCTCAATTGCCCTCGTCAGTTCTCTTCTTGGACTTATATAACACTATCACAAAACTTTCTTTGCATGGCCAGTTTGAGTTTCAGGAATAGGAAATAGTCACATGGAGCTAAATCAGGCGAATACGGAAAATGTTGAAGCACACTGACTTCTTTTTGCGCCAAAAATTCACAAATAGCGACGATGTTATATGGTGCATTATCCTGTAATAAAAACCAACGTCCCAGCGCTCGATTTTCTGTCCTCGAACGATTCTCTTCCACAAACGCTTCATAACAACCAGATAATATTCACCAATAACATCAAAGTTGTCTTCTCTTGTGACTTCTGGAAACCCAATTTTTTCGATTTCGGAGAGACCCGTAGCACTTTCGTTAGCGCTTTGGGGATCTTACTCGAAGCAGTCTCATCATTGGTTACGTCTGGCTGTTTTAATAAGGTCCTTGCAATGTTCAACGCGTGCAATTTCTTGGTCATCATTTAAGGCGTGGGGAACAAATTAAGCAGTTTGTTTAAATCCTTTGTCAAAATTTCGTGAATCTTTTCTTTGCTTCATGTCATTTCATTCCTCCGCTATCAATCTCAAGTCGAATTCGCATAGTTGGCCTGGCTTTGGATTGTCTTCCAAAGCATCATGCCAGTCCTGGAATCGCTTATACCACTCATACATGTACAAGATAAGCATGTGTGTCATTACCATACAAGAGTTTTACCAAGCTTGAACCAAAATTTAATATTAGCTCTTTGTTCCATCGTATTTTTGTGACGAGGTGGCAAAAGGTACTGTTACTTTAAGCACTATAACTTGACAATCCGTTGATCGATTCTAATCATGACTGTCTCGTTTTATAGAGGAGATATACAGCTTTCAAATTATATATTGTTTTAATAGATGGCGCTAGTACTTCTCTCTTTTTTTTAAATTATTTTTTTAGCTACCGCTAAGTGTAGGGAGATTTTTCGGATTTATCTATATTAAGGTCCTAATCTAAATATTGAGTACGATTGACGTCGCTTAACTTTAGTTGTCTAGAAATGAAGTTTTGCGAAAGGTCACCCCCGGATTAGTATTTTTTTCTAAATTTAAAAGCTTCCATTATTTTTCCGACATAATGCAAATAATCTTATTTCGTTCAAATCATTTTCAAACAATATTAGTTGAAATTGTATGCCACTTAAGTTCACCAAAGCAAAAAGTATAACCATGGGCCAACATTTTCCATTTCTAGTTACACTAATTGAGGCATACATTTTATTTTTTCTTAGTTGAAACTAATATTACTGTTTTACCTTTCTTCGCAAAATATGCTACTAAAGGCGTGTGGTTTTGTTGAAACCAAATAAGCTTGTGCATATACCTACTTGCCAAGAATTCCATTATTTTAAGAATTTACAATACTCACGAACTCAGGTGCAATGTATTTCACAGAAGAAAGGGCTGATTATTAGACGTACAAACTTTATGCGAATTAATTGTTGTAAATTTAGTAGCTTTCTAATGATCCCATGCATATGCATGGGACATGATCGATCGAACATTCGATTGGGCTTAAATCGGGAGATATTGGAAGCCATGACAGTTACATTAATTTGAGCATGGTCGAAGTAGTTCAATGCGACTCTTGCTACATGTGGCCGGACATTATCTTATCAAAAAATTAGGTTTGGGAGTATCCTTAAGTATGATATAAGATGAGGATCCACAATTTCTTGGGCGTAACGAAGTCCGATCAGGTTTCCTCTGGTCAACACTAGAGGTGATTAGAGCCATAAGCAAATGGCACTTCATGCCATAATCCAAATAGTGTGATGAACATGTTCAACAAAAAACTGCTGATCTCGTCGTTCACCAAGTCGCCTTCTCATGCCCGATCATCATCATCATGCAACTCTTAAAGCCAACAGCCTCAGGCGGCGATCTTTGCGTTCTGTTCTGCGTTGTTCTGTACCCCTAGCTCGATGTGTACGGCCTTCCTGAAACCATGCTTAACAACATCTTAACACAGAATCCAGGCTTCTGTTCACTCTGTGAGTAATTTCCTGAAAAGAGGAACCAGCCTCTCATAGTCCAACTATCCGTCCACTATCAAACTCGTTAAGCTGCCGAGAGTTTGCATTTCTTCGCACACGAGGAATGGTAAACAATTGAAAACAACGTTTAGAAACACAGTGCAAAAATTGGATATTTACTGCAGTTACAAATTTGACCTACTGCCCATGCAGCGCGAATCACAAAAAGCCTCGTAAAAAAAGAAATTCCAAATGCATAAGGTTAAGAATATAATCATATTTTAAATAAATAAACAAAGATTAATGTCTAAAAATTTCCACTATATTTAAAATTGTAAATATGATAACTGTTTCGACACACCGTGACTTTTTCAAATACAAACTATACTAAACTTTTTAGTAAAGTTAAAAAGCCACTGTGTGTCGAAACAATTGTCATACATACAATTTTAAATATAGTGGAAATTTTTAGATATTAATCTTTGCTTATTTATTTAAAATGGATTACCATCAAGTATGGGCTACCTCAGTTAAATTCATTAATCATATATTGTTTTTACCGCCGTAAACAGATACACAAGATATTATTAAAATTAAATCAGTTTTACTGGGTGTTCGGATTTCTATGTCACGTAGTATATGTTGTACTGTCTCTATCAGATCGATTGCGCCCGACAGAAGGTTAAGGATATTAAATTTATCATTTTTACTAGGTAAAAGCCCAACAGTTACTGGCACAACAATTTACTAATGATATGGTTCAATACAGAAAGTCTGTTAATCCTCTTCTCAGAACTCCCCATAAAACATCACCTCTAAGGTATGTGTTTCCTACTTATTATAATATTAAATTATATTATATATTCTGTTTATTATTAGGAAATACAATAAAGCTCCTAGCTTTGTTACACCCACTCGAACAAAGATATCACCAAGGTATAAAACTGAGTAAGAAATAATTTAATTTTCTAGATGATAATTATTAGAAAATATGTTATTTTTAGATCTAAAGCATCTAAAACAATAACTCTTCCCAAAAATGCTAAGAAACGACGTTTTTCTCTGGGTACTTTTAAATGTGACACACGGTCAAGCCCCCCTAAGGTTTCAACACAAAACTTACAACTATCATTAGCAATATCTGAAATTGAGGAACTAACTCCATCAACTAGTTCTGGTTCAAACGCGAAACGAATTTCTAGAGCAAATGATGTTTTAATAACAGTATCGCCCAATACATTACCATCAAAAAATGAAAAAATACCCAGGAAATCTTTATTGAGGATTAATAGCAATATCAATACAAGCCGTCATTCGTTTGCACTGGAAGCCCCAGCAGAAGGTTCACCGTTACGTCTGAATAACTCACTTATATCAAATGATGAAAATCCAGAAGATTTTCATGCTAAACGAATTTCTTCCGCAGCTTCAGCGAAAGGCATGGCGAAACGTGTTTCCAGAATTAACAATTCACGAAGAAAGACAATTAACATACTATCGCCGAAACTTAAAAATAGAGTGCCAAAAATTCTTCCAAGGCGTAGTATCAGAAGTTTAAGTGCTACATCAACCCTTCAAAAACATTCGCCCAGTATATTTTCAAGGAATTTGTCAACAGTTTCAAAGCAACTAGATAATGAAAAGCTAAATGATATTAATGAACCCTCCAGAAAATCATTACGTGGTGATGATCCACTTCATGGATCCCCTGTCTTATCAAAATCGTTTAAATTGATCGATGAATCTTCAAGAAAATCAGTAAGAACAATTGATGTGCAAGAGGAACATCCAACAGTTTCAAAAGATCAAAATGAGTCTTTAAATAGTTCTAGAAGAAAGTCAAATGTGACAAGAACTTCCAATGTGGTTGAAAACATGGAATGCATTAGACGTGAACAAACAAACAAATCACTTTCTAATGCATCATTTAACAATGAGAGTATATCAGAATTACAACTAACTTCTGGTAAAATTCTAGATGAAGATTCTTTCATCAATTTATCAGAATCTTTAACCGCCAGACCAAAAAGAAAATCCATAAGGCGTCAAACAAGCGAAATACCACAAAAATCATCTATGAATGGACAGAACATAATAAAGTCGCCTAATGTTACAATACAATCAGTTAAAGAACCATTAGAACAAAATTCCCATGAGGTTCAAGAACAAAAACTTATAACTGAACAATTCAATAAAAATGTTTCAGATTCACCGACGATTAGCAGTAGTTCAAAAAAATCTATTAAAGAGTCACCTGAATCAACTAGGAAGTCTCTAAGATATAGTTCCAGACAGATTCAAGAAGAATCCATAAATGGACAATTAGATAAAAGTGATTCAGCTTCACTTAGTCTCCATAGTCGATCAAGAAAATCTACAACAGAACAAGTAAAAGAAACATCAAAAGGGTCACCCTATTTGTCAGCAAGGAAATCCACAAGACGTCAAACAAGCGAAATACCACATGAAGTATCTCTGAATGAACAAAGCATAACAAATTCACCAAATGTTACAGCAAAATCAGTTAAAAAATCATTAATGCAAGATCCCAATGAGATTCAAGAACAAAAGGAATCCATAACTGAACAATTCAATAAAAATGTTTCAGATTCACATAATATTAGCAGTAGTTCAAAAGAATTTACAAAAGAGTCACCTTCTCGATCCACTAGAAAGTCTCTAAGATATAGTTCTAGGCAGATTCAAAAAGAATTCATAAATGGACAATTAAATGAAAGTGCTTCAGCGTCGCCTAATTTCCATAGTCAATCCAGAAAATCTATAACAGAAGAAGTAAAAGAAACATCAAAAGAGTCATCCTATTTGCCAACAAGAAAATCCACAAGATGTCAAACAAGCGAAATACCACACGAAACATCTCTGAATGAAGAGAGCATGACAAAGTCGCTGAATGTTACAATAAAATCAGTTAAAAAATTATTAATGCAAGATTCCAATGAAATTCAAGAACAGGAACCCATAACCGAACAATTCACTAAAAATGTTTCAGATTCACATAATATTAGCAGTGGTTCAAAAAAATCTACTAAAAAGTCACCTGAATCTACTAGGAATTCTCTAATATATAGTTCCAGGCAGATTCAAGACGAATCCATAAATGAGCAATTAAATGAAAGTGCTTCAGCTTCGCCTAATCTCTATAGTCGATTCAGAAAATCTACATCAAAAGAGTCACCTTCTAAATCTACTAGAAAGTCTTTGCAATCTAACACTAGTCAGATTCGAGAAGAGGAACATAAAAGTGAGCAGTTATGTGAATATCCAACAGAAACATTGGAAGATTCATCATCCAACATCAAAAAATCACTTTCCAGCTCAATTAGGAAATCTTTAAGGTATAATTCAAAGCAAAGTTTAACACAGATATCCAAACAATGTGAATTAACTGAAGATTGTGGTCAGATTCAAGAACAAGAATTAGTAAATGCACATGCCTCCGATCCGCATAAAGTTATCAAAAACACAAGTGCAGATCTTTCATTTAACAACGAAAATATGATATCACCATTTAAATCCACTAGAAAGTCACTAAAGCATAATTTCAGTCTAAATATGAAGGATGAGTCCAGAAATGGAATAACTAATGATTTTAGTCAAATTCAAGAGCAGGAATTCGTAAATGAAGATACTTCAAATTCACATGCAAAAGAAACTAGAAAAAAATCATCGTTTAACACTCAACAATCAACATCACCATCTAGATCCGCTAGAAGGATCCAAATATATAATTCCAGTCTGATTCAAATGCAGGAATCCATAAATGAAGATAATTCAGATTCTGGTATCATCAGTCAGTCCAGAAATTCAGTCAATGAACAAACAAATGAAGTACTGAATGATTCATATTCTGTTAGAAAGTCCTTAAGGCATAATTCCAGTAGCAGATCAACGAAGAAATCATTAACTAATACATCAGTTGCAGAGCCAATAAAAGAAAATGTTGGTTTAAATTCCCAACAAGAGCGCTCTATAATTGAAATATTGGAAGAATCAGCAACAGAAGAACAGAATCTGTCCGCCAATGTCAGTGACAACCAAAATGGACACAAATCACAAATTTCAGTGAACAAATCCATTCAAAAATCATTGAAACTATCATCAGTTGAGATTCAACGACAAAAAGAAGTAGTCGAGGAAATATCTCTAAAAGAAAGTTCATTTAACCATGATGCCGCGAAATTGTCCCCTAAAACTGGTAACGTCACAAATACATCAACTAGAAAATCAACAAGGCATAATCACACTCGACAGGATGATAAATCTACCTTAAATATGTCTACAAGCAAATTAATCCAGGAATCACAAAACATATCAAGGTCTGTTAATACATTCAATAGATCTACACGAAAATCGACAAAAAATATATCAAGCTTTAAAGAATCACTGATTGTCAATATAAGTTCATCTTTTGATGAATCTCCAGCAAAATCAAGGAATTCCAAACTAGATTCAACAAGTTCTGTGAAAAAGATCAAAAGAAACAACACAGTTAACAGTCAAGAAGAAACATTGGATTTAAATCTATCACAATCAGGAAATACATCCGGAAATCTTGAAGAACGACTACCAGTTCGTGTTAGTATTTTTGACGAGAGTACCGAAGTAATGCCGTCACCTGTCCAACGTTTATCGAGAAATTCCATCCGGTCATCTCCGAAAAAGTCGCGTAACTCAAATAACGACAATAAATCATCTTTAAATTCAGTTGATGTTATTCCGAGTTCCAGTTCTATTATCTCAGTGTCGTCGCAATCGTTCTCCAGTTTCAAGAAAATTGAATCAAACATCACTGAAAGAGAAATTGACGTTATCTCAGCCACATTTACCCCTAATGGAAATAGACATTTAAGATCAAGCCAAGTTACAGTAAAGAACGAAAATAGCAGCATGATCACAAGGTATGCTTGAAAAATGTTTCACACCAAAGGTTCCAATTGAAAAAATATATTTAAAATGATTTTTAGAACGCCAAGATCCAAACATGCTATGTTTGAGGATGCCTTTTGTACTTCAACACCATTTTGCAAACCAAACTCAATGAAGTCAAATCAATCTATGTTGGGTTCCACAGATTCTAGAACCGAATCGAAAAAGCTTGATATTATTAGTGTATCTAGCGATTCTGTAGTCATCAGCGCTGATGTTTCCCCGAAAAGAAGAAGCTCTCTCCGTACCAAGTCAATATCACATGGAGATAACTGCATCTCTTGTCGAAACAGTGTTGCCTCAAACAAATCAGCCAAAGTTTCAGCGGGATCATTAGAAAATATAATTTCTAGTGAAACTCCAATACTTCACAGGTTATACAATACTATAATATTACTGCCTTTGAAAACTAACCATATTTTTTTTTAGGGTTTCACGAACAGTAAATCTATCAGGAACGCCTAAAAAATCAGAACTTGAAAACGAAACTCCCAAATCTGCGATAAAGTCGACACGTTTATCAAACAACTCAGTGTATAATCCGTTAACTGAAGATATCACTCCGGTAACCCCAGAAAAGCCTTTCGTTACTGAATTTCATGAGGAATCTTTTAAAACCCCAGTTAATACACCAGGTTTATTTGAAAGTATTAAAGAAAGCGTCATACGATCCAGAAAAAGACGTCGAGAAACCAACGGCAGTTTCATCAAAGAGACAAAGAAGGCAAAAATAGATATTCCTGTAAACATGGTGGATGAACAATCAATGAAAAAATCGAATAGGAGAAAACAAAAATCGCCCAGAAATGATCTTACTAAAATACCAAATTTAAGACCTTTAATGTCACCAAAAAATCAGAAGACACCCAAAAATGATTTAAGGGATGTTATTGGTGTAAAAAGGATCCTCGAGAAGAATTCACCATTAAATGATCTGACTGATGTACCGAATCTAAAACTCGTGTCGCGAACTCCTAAGAATGATCTGACCAATGTGGTTGGGGTTAAGAGAATCTTTCAGAAAAATAGTCCACATAATGATCTGAGTAATGTGCCTAATTTGAAGAGATTAGTATCATCAAAAAGTAATACTCCGAAAAATGATCTTACTGATGTGAAGGGAGTTAAAAATGTTTTCAGAAAGAGCAGTGGAAATGATCTTAGAAATATACCCAATTTGAGAAACTTTGTATCGCCTAAGAGTCAAAAGTCACCTAAAAACAGTTTGCTTGATGTCAGTGGTGTAGCAAATATTTTCAATGTTTCTGGGGTGGAGGTCCTACACCAAGGAAGCGATATAGAAAATTCAGAAGACTTGTTCAGTAAATTGACTGGGCGAAAACCAGTAAGGTCATATAGAGGTAAAAGCCTAACACCAAACAAAAATTATGTTCCTAATGCCAACTCAAGAAAAACAATGGGCGATATACCTATTTGTTCTCCAAGGGTACAACAGTGGGTAAATGAACAAACTAATATCATGCACACTAGTGAAGAAAAACAGCCTCAAGAAAAAAATAAAGAGGAGGAAGGACTGTCACTTGAAATATCAAGCGAACCAATAAGAACAAAGAATGGTAGAAGCATTTCTCCAAAAAGAAGTGTCTCTCAGTCTATTTACAGAAGAAAGAGCCAAGGTGATGCAGCAAAATTGGTTCCAGATATATCGAAATGGAAATCAGAACCCCCTCAATTGATACCTTTACGCCAATCTGTAACAGGGAATGGTGAGAGTTCTCTTCGATTAAAAAAAGGAACTGGAAACAAGAAGGTTGCTTTTGCAGATAACTTGTTACAAAACGAAGAATCGAATGAAGGTAAGTCGGAGAAATCATCTAAGAAGAGATCAAATCAAAATGAAGATGATATTTTAGCCAAAAAACTTAAATTGGATGATACAAGCAAGCCGAAGAAAGCTAAAACCGTGTCATCAGATTTAAAAGGAGACGAAAATACTAAAGACAAAAAAAAGATTGTCAGGTCCACAAGCAAAACAAAGGAATTACCTGAAGCAGTTGACAGTCCAGTAAGAAAAAGTAGCAGGATTAGAAAACTGAAACAACTTGATGCGGACCCAGTACCAGTTCAGGAAACCAGCAAGAGTTCAAATGCTAAAATTGATAAACAAAAGGCACTGTCAAAGAAAACTCCAAAGACAATCAAGAAACCCTCAGAACCAGAAGAGACAAACAGTTTGGTAAAATCACAAGAAACTGAAGAAGTTGTAGTTGTAGAAATTGAAAACTTTATTGGCAAAAATCTAAATACTGTGGCGCATTCAACTCCAACTATTATGACAGAAAAATCAGAAGTTGTGGAAATTCCAGACATAGAAATATCTGAAACTGATAAGCCAGTATCAAGAAGAGGCAAGATAAATATTGGTTTAGATGAAGATATTAAAGAAAGCCCAGCACCATTCCAAGAAACTAAAAAAACTAGACGGATAAATAGGACGATTAACGAGGTATCAGAGCTCTTTGAAGTTGATATTGAAGTACCTCTTAAACCAAAAAAGACTACCAAGTCCACAAGAAAACTAAAGGAATTACCTAAAGTAAGTGAGAGTCCAGTAAGAAAAAGTAGCAGAACAAGAAATGTTTTAAATGGAGATATTACAGAAAGTCCAGCACCATTCCCAGAAATTAAAAACACTAAACGAATGAATAAGAAAACTAATGAGGTGTCGGAGCTGTCTGAAGTTGAAGTATCTCCCAAGCCAAAAAAGAATGTCAGGTCTACAAAAAAACCAAAGGAATTGTCTGATGTAGTTCATAGTCCAGTAAAAAAAAGTGGCAGAACTGGAAATGCTTTAGATGAAGATATTTCAGAAAATTCACCACTATATACCCAAGAAACTAAAAAAACTGAAAAGATTCATGAGGTATCAGAGCTCTCTGAAGATGATACTGAAGTATCTTCCAAGCCAAACAAAAATGTCAGGTCCACAAGAAAACCAAAGGATTTACCTGAACTAGATGATAGTCCAGTAAGAAAAAGAAGCAGGACTAGAAATGCTTCAGATGAAGATACTACACAAAATCCAGCACTATCCCAAATAAATAAACGAACAAATAAGATTAACGAGGTATCAAAGCTATCCGAAGTTGAAAATTCTCCATTAAAAAGATCAGATAAAAGGCGAAAAGTTGAAGCTGTAGATGAAATAGCTAGTCTTGTTCCTGCAGAGTTTAAAAAATCAGGCAGAAGGAAAGTAATAACTGGGGCATCAGGAGATGGTGAAATTATTTCGCCAAGAGAAGTTGAGAGAACTACAAGAAAACCCAAAGAGGTCATTAAAGATCAAATAGTCAGTCCAGGTCCTGTGGGAAATATTAAAAAATCAACTAGAGGGAAAAGAGCTGAAGATGCATCAGAAAAAGAAGGTGGTGAAGATGAAAACTCTTCGCCAAAAAAAGTTGAGAAAAATGCAAGGAAACGCCAAGTGAGGAAACCGAAAGAGAGCGCACCTGTATCGCAAAATACATCAAAAATAGAAAGTACTGAAGATGAGAATTCTTCGCCAAAAAAACTTGCGAAAAATACAAGGAAACGCCAAGTGATGAAGCCGAAAGAAAGCGCACCTATATCTCAAGATACATCAAAAATTGAAGGTACTGAAGATAACAACTCTTCGCCAAAAAAAATTGAGAAAACTACAAGAAAACAGCAAGTGATGAAACCGAAGGAAAGCGCACCTTTATCTCAAGATACATCAAAAATAGAAGATACTGAAGATGAAAATTCTTTGCCAAAAAAAGTTATAAAAAACACAAGGAAACGCCAAGTGATGAAACCGAAAGAAAGCTCAACTATATCGCAAGAAACATCAAAAATAGAAGGCACTGAAGATGAAAATTCTCCGCCAAAAAAAGTTCAGAAAAATACAAGGAAACGCCAAGTGAAGAAATCAGAAGAAGGCGCACCTAAATCGCAAGAAAACATAAAAACTGCTGAATTTACTGAAATAGAACTAACTGAAAGTATGTCTTCTAAAAGAGGTGGTAGATCAGCTAAAAATGTTAAAAACATTGATGTGCAAGAAGCTCACAAAACAACCGCCCAGACTGATGAAGCTTCAGTAGCGGTAGAAAACGCACCCCCTAAGAGAGGCGGCAGGGGAGTTAAAAAACTGAAAGAAACTGATTCAGTCACAGTTCCATCACAAGCTGAATCTGAGACGATGAACACCAGACGGCTAAGAAGTCGAAAATAAAGAGCTGCTATAACAATTTAAAATAATATACTGTATAGTTTATATAGATTTAGTATGTTTTTTTTTGGACTTCAAAGAAGATTTTATATTTTGTAAAGTTAAAAGTTTAATATATTTATATATACATGAGGTGTACATAAACAATAATTGAAAAAGTATATGTTTGTTTTTAATATTTTACTACATAAAATTTCTGATAATAAATATATAGGATAGAATATATATATAGTGTGATTTGGTCTCCATTGAATATACCTTAAGCATTATTTTATTAACCATTAGCTACTAAGGTGAAATATTTTTACATGCTTACTGAGGTGGGGTCTTAGGGACTCCAAAAGAAAATAATATGAGCATAAACAGTGACAATTATAACAACTAAACGATCGTTATTTTTTTATTGTGATGTAAGTCATGGATACATATTTTAATATTAAAATGAAAACTTAACAAAAACAATTAAACTGAAAGGGTGTTTTATGCGAGAAAAAATAGTTTACAGAATATTTGCAGTTTGCCTTACTACCATCTACAAAAATTAAACTCTTCAACCTTAAATAAGTAATATACAAATATATTATTTTAGAAAGATGTGCCCTTCTATTTTTATATAAAAAAAACGTTAGATTCACTTTTTTTCAACACAGGATTTACATATTTTGTTAGAACATTTAAATATTTGTCTTTTAGTCAATACATGCATATTCTGTGTAGTTTAGAGGGACAAAGGTAATAGTAGTTTCTTTTCTCCAACAAATCAGGTTCTTCTTTTGGGTATTCTCTCCCAATTTTCAATATTTTTCCAATTAGCGTCCGTACCTCAACCGAAATTCTAGTGTTGTTAACCCTACGTTCCATATGTGGCTTTATAAGCGATTTAGCCAAATTTGACATAAATTCTGATCTTGATAACAGCTTATTTTTTTTTGTAAGAATTATATAACACGTATGTCTTTACGGTAAACATATCAAGTATTCTACAAAAAACGGTTAGTCCATCTCTGCGTCCGACGACCAAAACTATATTGCACACCTTTCGTCTAGGCAAAGGGCTCGCTAGGTGACTAGTGAATTTAGCAAGCATATGCTCGTTTAGGGCGCGTACTCTGACTAATTTTAGAAATTACAGATAATGGCAGGAAAATTAAAGTGGTTTTGACCCTTGGAACTTACTGGAGTAATCAGTATGACTCTAAGGCTGGAAAGTTTGGAAACCCCTGATCTAGAGCATCCGTCCATTAAAACTTTTTCTGAGAGGAATTTGGCATGCCACAATCAAAGAATTTTAATGGCCATTAGCAAGACTGACTAGGAATTTGGAGAATCAGGTATAACATCGAACTCTCAATTAATTATACAAAGATCTGGATGTTGTAGGCTAGTTGATTCCCTAAACTCCTCCTTTAGGATTGTTATAATGCTCTATAATTTCTGGCTTGCCGAACATATCGTGATTGTCAGTGTTGCATTGAATAAACAAAAATACTTTATTATTTTTTTTCGGTACGTACGAGAGCAATGTTACATATTTAATAAATTCAGACATGGTTGTTCCTTGTGGTTTAGATTTTGAAGGGAAAAACTCCCGACGTATTTCTCTATTATTTTTCTTAAGGTGCTAACGAAAGTTGGTTTATTCTTTGTTGGTTTGTTGTTGTGCGATTCATCTCATAAATAGACTTCGCTAAACGTAATACTGCCTGAGTAGGTTTACTAAGTTTGGACCCGCTATTTGATAATTGAAGACCATCGTTGTTGTTATGACAATAAATATATGCGTTGTAACAATTTAATAAATTTGAAAAAATCCTTTAACTTTATGGACCTTGTTTTTTATTTGTGGACATGTTTTGTGCATGGCCGATATCTATATTATTGTGATTAGTTTGTTGGTGAAATATACACCTAAAGCACAGTAATGGATAAGCAAAGTCATATAACTACATCCAATGTATGATTAAAGTGCAATATCATCATCTTGAACTCTCTTCAAACTTTCCGTGCAATATCATATCGAACTATTTCCAAACATCTATGTGCTGTTCCCATGCAATCACATCTCCAAACTTCTACGTGGTGTTCCCGTGCAATCTCACATCAAACTTTCAACTCAGAAATTATATTATTTTGGATAGTGCTGCCAATATGATCTTTAAGATTTAATAGATGAAGAAATTAGAAGATAAAGATTCAAAATGGTTACTTCTTTCATTGCTACTCCAAAATGCGGGTGGTTATTTTCTCTGATGGTGCATTAACTGTGTAGGTCTAAACTCTTATTTATCATATGTACATCTTTATGAAGAAAGTTGTTCAGTTGTGAGTGTTTTTACGACCTGTTAGTAGGCATCTTCAGATCTTAATACATTGAAATAACTATTATATTTTTATGTTGCTAACTGACAGATGTTAGTTATGGCGAGATCTCACTGAATGTGGAACAAGGAACACTTTCTAGAGATTAGGTATATCCATGAGTAATGTAATTTTTTGATATTGAACAAAATTTTAATACAATTAAATGTTAATAGTTTTAATCTACAATATAATCTACAACGTTATTGACAATCTTCGCCCTTTTCTCTGAATGAACAGCGGATTTGAAGTAAAATATTCTGGGATTGCAGTTTTAATAGAAAACATTTTCCCACGAAGAAAAAATTCCATGGATCTGAAAAGATGGTAATTTGACTGCAGCATCGCATCAGAAGAATACTGTGGGTGAGGAAGTACTTCCCAGCCCAACTTGTAACATTTTTTTATGGTGAACACCTGGTTTTGGAGTCGGCAAATGTGATTGTCCTGGTATTGCATTTTTTTGTATGGATTGCTACAGTACAGACTCCACTTTTCACATCCAGAAACAATTTGTTGAAAAAAAAATTTATGGGCGTAACCTGGACAAAAATTAAAAGTTCATCAGTCGTTTTAAAGACTGTTCAGTGGCGGCTCGTGAGGGATGGCGTTGGGGCGCCGATTTGAATTTTTTTTTATTCAAGACCCGAGATTTGTCAAAATCAAGACGTTAAAGAGTGTTTGGACATTAAATTTTATTTTAAATATGGGACTGGATACAACTTTTAAAGAAATCACTAAGGCATTTAGAATACTAGTGACTATACCGATGACCACGGCCAAAGCCGAAAGGTGCTTTTCGACTTTGAATTTGATTAAAACATATTTAAGAAACTTAATGGGGGAAGATAAGACTAAATTCTTTAGGTATGTTAAATATTGAGAGTGTTATGGTCGAACTAATTCCGGACTTTAATGAAAAAGTTATTGAAACATTTATTTTGGTCAAAAACAGGCGAATGGAATTTCACTTTAAAAACTAGGAAACGGCGAGGGGCTATTCACCAACAAAAAAGTGTACAATAACTCTTTTTTTGTCATAAAACTTTAATATTTTTTTGAACTTTTCGAACTTCTCATGAACTTTTTCGAATTTTCTCTATTGATTTGCAGTTACAATAAACTGTTTGAATGGTTTACTCTTCGGGAAACGGTAAATACCTACTTATTCATTCCTTTATCTGAGCAATGTCCTTGTAAGTAGTAACAATACAAAATTTTAATATTTTCCTGGTTCACCTCCTGTATAGGATTTCAATAGCTCGAAAAGTAAAGAGGAAGAGGAAAGCAAAAAAAATCTTTAGCAGAACTATTTTCTGCTACGCCCTCCCATTTTAAAACCCCACGAGCCGCCACTGAGACCGTTGTATTGCGGACCATGAAGTTTTAAGCTTTGTGGAGAATTCCTGTGTGATTTGTATGGGATCTGCTTAAATTTCAGTCAACAACAGATCCTAAGCAGGTTTTCCAGATTTCATATCGTCGAAAAGATTTAAATCACCCTCCTTAATTTTAAGTTAATAAGGATATCTGCTATCCCCGCCACCAGGATAAACAGCATTAACGACACATTATGAACATTGTTGTTTTCGAAACTCATAAAGCATCAAATATCTAACATGGAACTAATATAAAATGATATGCATAGTTTGTATTCTTATAGGGTTCACATACCAGGTATGTAAATATGAAACCGGAATTTTTGTATAGAAAATTTATTATGTTTTGTTTCATGTTTTGTATAGAAAAATTATTATATGAAAATGATAAAAATATTTTATTCGAAATATTGCCCATCTCTAGCTATACATTTTTCCCACCTATCTGAAAATTTATGCATGCCACTACAAAAAAACTTGCATTTTTGAGGCTAAGCCCTGCTTCAGCAAATGCATATGCCATCGATGCAAATAAGTAGTAATCGGACCGAACCAAGTATGGTGAGTAAGCCGCATGCGAGAGTATTTCCCAACTAAAAGCCTCAATCGTTTCCTTGACCAGTTTTCCTGTGTGTGATGGTTCATTATCATGAAGCAACATTACTTTGTGTTCACTTTTTTCCTAATAGTCTAATCATTTTTCACGCAAAGCTTGATTCAAATCGATCATTTGTTGTCGGTACCGTTCAGTATTAGCGGGTTCGCCAGATTTTAGCAGCTCATAATAGCGATATAGCGATTCCATAGAGAGCAGCGTCCATAGCGATTTGGCCTTGCAGCCGATGTCGATGGTTCGCCTAGAATTACCCATGATCTTTTACACATAGAATTCTTAATATATATCCACTTTTCATCGCCAGTCACAATTCGATGGAAAAATGACTTTCTTTTGTACCTGGCGAGATGCATATCGCAAGTGGTTTTTCAGTTTTCCCGCTGTCTTTCATTCAATTCATGTGAAACCTATTTTCCCATTTTCTGGATCTTTTCTATGGCTTTTAAACGTATAGAGACGGCTTCTGGTGTTACATTTAATTGATCCGCAAGTTGTTCATCGCCAGTCACAATTCGATGGAAAAATGACTTTCTTTTGTACCTGGCGAGATGCATATCGCAAGTGGTTTTTCAGTTTTCCCGCTGTCTTTCATTCAATTCATGTGAAACCTATTTTCCCATTTTCTGGATCTTTTCTATGGCTTTTAAACGTATAGAGACGGCTTCTGGTGTTACATTTATTTGATCCGCAAGTTGTTCATCGCCAGTCACAATTCGATGGAGAAATGACTTTCTTTTGTACCTGGCGAGCTGCATATCGCAAGTGGTTTTTCGGTTTTACTGCTGTCTTTCATTCAGTTCATGTGAAACCTATTTTCCCATCTTCTGGATCTTTTCTATGGCTTTTAAACGTATAGAGACGGCTCCTGGTGTTACATTTAATTGATCCGCAAGTTGTTGCGTTTGAGCGTCATCCTCATCCAACAATGCTTGCAATTCGCTGCTTTTTCAGTGGTCTTGCACGTTCTTCGTTTTTCACGTCAAAATCGCCACTTTTGAATTTTTAAACCATTCAAAGCACTGTGATTTGCCGAGAGCATGCTCACTATAAGCATCGACAAGCATTCCATGCGATTCTGCAGCAGTTTTCTTAAAATGGTAACAGAAAATCAACGCTGTCCACAAATCGTAGTTACCAGCCACAAAATTCGATACGTTCGACGTTATTACAAACTATGCTGTATGAAACTTGTGTTGTTGTGAGGTGAAAATTTTTGTCAGGTGTCAACAAGGAAATGGCGACAATGACGCGGTTTGACGGTACCTACATTGACAGCTATGGATAAATTCCGGTTTCATATTTACAGACCTGGTAAGTAAAAAAATACCAACAAGCTACCAATACCAACACACTAAATATCAATTAGGTCATGCCATATTAAGTTAAATTACTGTCAGTAGATAGTAATGTTTTTAAATTTTGAGAAAAACTACATTGCTTATGAGTACGCCTAATATTTAGTATCTTGTTCATATTTGTGATCAAAAAATACTTGCACTTTTTCGTGTGAAGCCTGAAAAGTCGCTATTTCCAAATAGTTCAATGGCAGATATGTGGTGAGTAATAAAAATGATTTTTGTATAACAAACTGTTTTTATTAAAATAGTGTCATTAAATGCAATAATTTAAACAGTCTTACGTAAATGTGTATGTTTTACGTACAATTTAATGCAAATGTGTAAAGTTTCAAAAAAAAGTTCACAAACTGATTAACGATTTATGCGAGGCCCAGTGAGCTGACCAGACTTTCAACCTTAGCAATATATTGTTCTTTGGCTGCATCTTGGGACAATCCTTTGCGACCATTCCACGCGTTCCATTTGGCTTTGCCTTTTAAGTCTAAAATGCCGGGACTACCTGTAAGAAAAATACGGATTAAGATTTATGAGTGCAATATAAAACCCAGCATTAAAAGATAGGGCACCTCATGTTTTGCGTAATTTCACATTATTTTTATAGTTAGTGTATCTGTTACTGATCCTGTAATTTCTGAACGACTTGACAGGTCATATTTATGAGGTCATATTCCCACAATACATTTGTTTTGTGAGGCGATGATTCATATTTACGCTAGGATCCGATAGGTGGCGCTGTAGTCAAGTTATTAGAAAATTCTGTATTAATAAAAACTCATCCGAACAACGTCTGCCGGGCCAGATTATTATAATATATATATATATATATATATATATATATATATATATATATATATATATATATATATATATATATATATATATATATATATATATATATATATATATATATATATTATATATATATATATATATAATCATTATTATTATTATTATTATTCACGTATGGGCCCTGGTGGACCACGCGAAGTACAATTAGAGGCGTTTGTTGTTGTTAGCCTTCCTTTGAGCCCATACTAATTTCATTCTTTCGCTATGAGCTTTTTTCCTTTCGTCAGACCAAGTTGTTCCAGTCTTCCTACATTTTTCTCTCTGGCCAACTTTCCAAACGTTAACCTTGTGTCTGAAACAGCCTCTATCCTTAATTTCACTTTGTGTAATATTTGCTGATCTTAGGTCAACTTTAATTGCCACAATCCATTTAATTATATCTACTTTAGCTCTACTCCTATTTTCATAAAATTCGACTATTTGTCTAGTTAGCCTTCATCCATTTGATGTGTCCTTAAAACTTAAGTCTTCTTTTTCTCATATATATATATATATATATATATATATATATATATATATATATATATATATATATATATATATATATATATATATATATATATATATATATATATATATATATATAAATACATACATACATACATACATACATACATATGTTACATATATTGTTACATACATATGTTACATATATATGTTATTATTAGGTGCGTATAGACCCGGTTGGATCACGCAAAGCATCCTGACTCATTTTCGAGTGTTCTTTCTGATCTTCCACACCTCTCTCATCCTTTGTCCGTGGATTCTCTTTCTTTCCTCCACCCACTTTGTTCCTGATCTCCTCGAAACTTCGCTCTCTGAACCAACGTTCCACATATGTATTTTGTGTCTGTACGTTCCTCTATCCTCAATCTCTGTCGGACCCATCTGTGCCTTTCCCAGATCAGCTCTGACTTGTGCGATCCATGGTACTGTTGACTTGACTCCTTGTATGTACGTAAGAATTCTGTTCGTGAGTCTTGTCGGTGGGAGTCTACTGATATGTCCATAGAATTTCAACCTTCTTTTTCTTATGTCCGCCGCTACATTGAACATGCTCTCTGTAATCTTTCTAGAATGTAGTCTGTATCATTCCTCTGTCAGTTTTGGGCCGAGAATTTTCCTCATAATTTTGCGTTCTTCTTTTAGTATGTTTTTTATGCCGTTTTTTGTATGGAGTGTAAGTGTCTCGCTTGCGCATAGTACCTCTGGTTTGATTAATGTGTTGTAGTGTCTTATTTTTGCGTGTGTGGATAGGCATTTCTTATATTGTTGATATTGTGTGTCTTGCCCTATGCCCTCTTCATCTTTTGCAATCGAGTCTTCTGTGCTATCTTCTCTCCTCCTGTGGGTTCGAGGATCTCGCCCAGGTATTTGAAGTAAGTGACCCTATTTATTTTGCCGTATTTGGTGTTCAAATTTTGGACATTTAATTTTGAGCTGAAGAATTCGGTTTTTTGAAAGGATATTTGTAGGCCAACTTTCTCTGCACATTCCTTGAAGACTTCGATCTGTTTGGTGGCCCTTTTTTCATTGTCTGCGAGTATGGCTAGGTCGTCTGCGAAGGCTAGGCATGATATTTCTATGTCGCTGTTGGATCGTCCGAGTCGTATTGGTTTCCAGTGTCCTTGATTTTTTAGTTCCTTTTCCCATTCCCTTATGACTTTGTCCAGGACCAGGTTGAAGCGGAGTGGGGATCTCCTTGGCATACTCCGGTTTTAAATCAGGAAGGGTTCGGAAATTTCTTTCATAAATTTCACTTTAGAGATTGTGTCGGTCAGTGTCTGCTTGATCAATCGTAGTATTTTGGGGTAGAGTCCTTGTTATATATATATATATATATATATATATATATATATATATATATATATATATATATATATATATATATATATATATATATATATAGATATTCAGATTAGCACATTGTAGCTGAAAGAGCGATGGCAAAGTAGAGAGGACGTAATCATTAAGCGTTAATACTCGATAGTAAGCAATATTTAAATAAAGAGTTCATCTTTAACTACCCCAAATCAGTTATTTTCCCCGAAACATGAGCATACTCGCGCAAACCACATACAAGAATTATGTATATTCTGGGGACGGTAGCGGGTTACGACATCTGAGCAAGGAAAATATATAGTGTCTTTTTCATGTTAAAGAATAGTACATCTCGCAGAGTACAAAAGTTTTAGGCTTTTTCTTGTCAAATAAGTTATATGTTAAAAACAAAAGCGTAACCTTTCGTCAACAAATACACCCAAAATATTTGCCCAATTTACAATTTGGATTTTTTGCTGATTAATGTACAGTTTTATTTAAGAACATAGAAACTATCTTTTCTTATTTGAGCTAAAAATAATAGCTTTAGATTTGGTAGGGTTCAAATATAGGCAATGATTTGCAGAAAATGCAGAAAAAGTACCTTTATGTGCTCAAAAATGGACTTCACCAGTGTAAGAAGATCATTTTGAAATCTTGACTAAATGGGCCATCTTTTGAAATAACTTGCCCAGGGTAGTGTAATTCATTTTTTTTAAAGATGAAGTATCAAAGTTAGCTGACATGATTTTTTAAACCACGACACAATAAATCTTTTTTTTTACTAAATTAACAACGTTCATTGTTTCATTTGTGACTGCGGTTATTTAGGATCACGTTATAATAAATAACACTGAAAAATTGGATTGGACAAAAATATGACTTATTATCACTTAACACGGTGACATAAGAGTTTTTTTCTTATTTTTGTCAGAATTGGTATAACCTAGCCTTTCGCCTGGCACCCGCTTGACGCTGAGTTTCGGGACACCCTGTATACATGTGTGTGTGTGTGTGTGTGTGTGTGTGGGTATGTATGTATGTATGTATGTATGTATTTATATATATTTATATATATTTATATATATTTATATATATTTATATATATTTATATATATATATATATATATATATATATATATATATATATATATATATATATATATATATATATATATATATATATATATATATTTATATATTTATATATATATATATATATTTATATATTTATATATATATATATATATATATAAATATATATATATATAATTTTTTTTTTACAAAACGCTTCCAAATCGAATGCTTGCAGTTTCAGAAAAAGGAAAGGGGGAGGACACAGATTATTAATTTGTAATTGTCAATATTTTCAATAAAGTTATTTTGGAAAAGTAAAAACTGATAAGTTTTTCGATACGATAAGTAAATCAAGTTGCTACTTACTCCAAGAAGGCTATAATATGGGAAAAAAATGTTAAAAAACGCCAAAAAAAGTCCTATCTTTTGGTCCTTAGATCTAAAAAAAACTTACTGCTGTTTACATCACCAACAGTGGCTTGTTTGAATAATCCGTAGAGCTCCAACAGGTCATTGTCGGATGGTTTCGACTTTAGTTTTTTAACATCTGCGGCAGCTTTGTTGAAACGCTGGAAAAATGTTACTATTAAAATAGCCTGTCTTAATCGCAGTAGGGGGGAAAAGTATTTGACAAACCGATTTTTTTCAATTTTCTTTATTTTAACAGTATTAAATTGTGAAACGTTATATCAACACAAACCACAAATGATTTACAATAAAAATATACCATAATTAAAGCTGAATATAAAGTTTTTTTTAAAAGTACCGTATTGTATTGCCTTTACTGTAATTATTGTAAGTAGAGTATTGCTTTTAAACATAAAAAATATAAACTACTTTAAATATCTAGGAGTAGAAATAACAAGTTTAGGAAATCTACCGAATGTGGTCAGAGAACAAACGATAAAAGCATCGTGAATCTCAAGTTGCTTAGGAGACATCGTATGGACGAACAAAAACAGAATGACCGCAAAGATTTTATTTCAAAATTCCCTGATCATTCCTAGTTTTCCCGTATAGTTTGTCATACTTTTCTCTGATTTAGAAATGGTATTCGAATTATTAAGATATTTAAAGTTTTGATTATATTTTAACTCAATAATTAAATCTGATAAAAAACTCACAAAAATTAAAAAGACATGTTCAACTATGTTTATTTGAATAATTTATTTTTTATTTCATTCATTTTTTAGTACATAGCCTGCCATAGCTGGATTTTATAACTAGTTAAATAGTAAGTAATTTGAATGAGTAAGACAAAAATAAGCTAATGACTTGTATGAACTAGAATAAATTAAATTTTTAATATTTGGTAGATAACTGAAGATTTTGAAATTGATCATGAATAACTTATACTTATGACTAATCTCAGCTAAAAGTTTATGTTTTTTTTTTCATTTGCTACACGTTTTCTTTTCAGATCTTCTGATTCAGTTATTGTAACTTCTTTTTTTCGACGTTCAATTTCTTCTGAGAATTTTGAATGTGAGTTCCGGTAAGAATGAACTAAAGAATTTGGAACATCAAGACTTGTAACGTCCCCATTCGTTTCACTTAGAATAGATTCATATATTAATCGTTGAGTAATTAAAGTTTCGTTTTTCACATTCTTACTAAACATTCAAAATTGACTGAAAAACCTCTCTTAACATTAGCGTTGCCATGAGATTAATAATCAATAAAATAAATTATTTATGCCCTACTATTGATTATTCTATGTTGAAAATATATAAGTTATAAAATATTTAATGAGAAGTTTCATGATTAAAATAAATTCAAGATATTAAAAAATTTCATTGTCGCAATTAAATTCCGTAATAGTTTTTGAAATTCCCTAATATTTCCCGGTTCCATTAAATTCCTTGATAATTCCTGATATTCCCGATTTGTGGTTACCCTGAAAAATATCTCAATGCAGACAGTAAAATTACAATGTTGTATATACATCAGCAATTAGACCAATCATAGTCTACGCGGCTGAAATAAAACCAGGCCCAGAACAGACAAGGACATATCAAGATAAGTAAGAAAGCGAAGAAAATAGTGGAATAAACGCATAAGCAGAATGGATGACAATAGACATGAAATTGAACAATCCTATCGGAAAAAGAACTCAGGATAGACCACCGAAACCGAAACACTGCAAAAAATGCTGGACATCGTCGTCCGAAAACGCTTAAGAAGGTTAAAACAGGCAGTGAGTGACCTACCTACATATGGTGATCGATATTAGTAAGAAAATAAATTGCCTGACATTGCGGCAAATTACAAAAAAATTCAAGCTTAATTTATCTATAGAATAGTGAAAGTCTATAGTATAGTGAAAATCTATAGTATAGTGAAAGAAAAATATATCTATAATATAGTGAAAAACATGGAAGAACTGGCCATGTTGAAAATAAAAAGTGGAAATGACTATCAACTACAATCCAGAAAAAAACCTTACAAATCTATTAGAAAAAATGGCTTCTTTTGAAGTCAAGAAATAACCAATAATTTGCTTCTTGTTCTGGAATAAAGGTCACGATTAAGACTAAGAAATTAGTTATTAATAATATAGTATAGTATATATTAATAATATATATTAATAATATAAGTATAGTATAGTAATTATAATTACTATAATATTATTAGTTATTAATAACTAATTATATATATATATATATATATATATATATATATATATATATATATATATATATATATATATATATATATAACTATATATTATTATAGTAATTATTAATAGTAATTAGTTATTAATTAGAAAAGACTCCAGTTCGCAAAAAATATTTTAAAAAATCGTTAGATTTTTCGAAATCAATCTTTTTAACTGACGAAAGTAACTTTTATTTAGTTGGTTCAGATGGCTTTAAAACTGTAGAGAACAAATAAGGCGGCGCTGCATCCCACAGTAAACATGGTGGTGGAAATATTATGGTCTGGTAGTATGTCTTTGGCTGAGATTGAATATTTAGCTATCATTGATGGAATGTCAGAAGATTTATTACAGCTCCCCAATAATCGGATAATAATTCCTATTGAGAACGTACGGCATTTCTTCCTCTTCTTCCTGTTGTACAACAGCCCGTCATGGCTCCTTCAAGCTTCACTTCCAAGCGATTTCCAACATGTAGTAGTTCTGCTTCTCTTACATTGTGTTGTCTTCGGTCTTTTGGTCTACCTCTTTTTCTGTTACCCTCTATTCTTCATCCATGATTTTCATTGGTATTCGATTTTCTGGCATTTTCGCCATGTATCTCGTCCATTTAAGTCGCTGAACCCTCACATAATCTACAATATCCAGATCTTTGCATAATTGCTCGAGTTCAAAGTTATACGAGGGTTGCTATTTATGTATCCGGAATTGCAACAATGGTGTTGCTAAGCGCTATCTAACATATGCATCGTAAAGTTGACATTGTTGACTGTATACACACTTTTTTTTTGTCATACGGATGCTATTTGGAGTGCTTAGTGAGTGCTTGAAAATGTCAGATCAGTCAAAACATGGAATGAATTCGGTGAGAATTTTCATGCGATGATTTATTACGAGTTTCGACGTGGGTTATTTCAACAACAGTTCATCGATCAACTCACTTCGACTTTTGGCTATGAAGCACTCTAAAACCACTGTATATCACTGGTTTAGTAAATTCAATCGTGGCCGACGTTCGCTCACGGACAAATTTAAACAAGGTCGTCGAAAATCAGTTGTTGTGCCAGAAAACATCGATATTGTGAGCGAACTGATAAAGAAAGATCGTCATGTGACAAACCGTGAGATTGGTCATCCCTGGGCATTAGTATGACAAGCATACACAAGATTCTACATGAACATTTAGCCGTGAAAAAGATTTGTACGCGTTGGATTCCGCATAATTTGACAATCGCTCGAAAAAAGGCTCGTGTCGATTGGTGCAAAGAAATGCTCAAAAATACAATTGTAGTGCGTCAAAAGCCGTGTATAACATCTACACAGGTGACGAATCTTGGATCTATGCGTATGAGCCCGAAAGTAAACGGCAGTCGACTATATGGGTCTTTCAAAATGAGCCAAACCCAACAAAAGTTGTTCGCGCAAAAAACACTTCGAAGCAAATGGTGGCCTGTTTTTTTAATTCACGGCAATTCTGAATGCTACACATTTGTTTGCCAGAAGTCTTTGAAGAAATAAAAAAACAACCATCGTTACAGGAGCATTCTTCACCATAACAACGCGAGCTCTCACACATTGGACCGATCAAAACATCGAATTGATGTGTCCGTGAAGAATATACTACGTAGTCAACGATTTTCGACGTCTTTCTGCGTCAACATGTCTGCATTTTGAATGCATCAACCGCTTCTTCTGGAAGCGGTTGATGCATTCAAAATGCATGTTTTGAAAATACATCAATCGAAATGGAAAAAGTGCTATGAAAATTAGTTCAGACGCATGCAAAAGTGTATCGGTGATCGCGGAGAATATTTTGAAAAACAATAAAACCATTATCAATGATAAATATTTATTTTTATTTATTATTCCGGATACATAAATAGGGACCCTCGTACTAAATCCTTCCGTAACTTCTTCAGACGGCATGTTATCCTTTACCAAACCAAACCAAGGAAAACCTTCAAGAACTCGAAATTAATAAATTTCTACCAGATATAGGTTATCCAACCTAGACTTTGCACTATTGAATTTGGATGTTTTCAATTCATTTGCATACTTCCTACGTGGATGAAGGTTCATTATTTTTTGCTCTTTTAAAATGTAGTTGAATGGAGTGGAATTGTTTGTTTACTAGTTGTGTTGCCTTAGTAAGTTTTGACTCATGTCAAAAGCGGCAAATATGTTTACTGTTGTTCTTGACTTTGAAAACCGCTTCAACTTTTCGTCATCCGATATTTATATGGTGTAACATTGTAAAAATAGCCGATCAGTTTCCCACAGTAAGTTTTCATTTGAGTTTCATCATTCACCTTCGGTTAGAAATACTTTGTTTTATTATTTATTTTACACATATTTTTGGACCGGTTAGGGTTTTTGCTGTCATTGAACTGATAAGTAATCAATGGTGATTGCCATTCCCAGATCATTAATAAACATTTAAAAATATATACACATATCTCCAAAAGTTTGGAATATTTACAAGTAGGATATCTACGCCTATTATAACCTAAAAATTGAAATGGATATTTATTTTAGACCATTTTTTAATGAAAATAACAAAAGCAATGTTTTGCTGATAGCACAGGTTTCACTTTTCAATCAATCCATTTAAAAATGCCTAGAAACAAGATATCTCATTTTAACAGATCAAGAGTAATTGATTTGTTACAACAAGGCTTTAATCAAAGTAATATCGCGAAAATGGTAGGTGTTTCCCAAAGTGCTGCATCGAGGATCGCCCAGAAGTGGTAGAAAACGATGTACAATAGCAGTACAAGACCGGCAGATATCAATGATCATTCGAAGAAATCGTCTGGAATCTACAAATTGTATATAAAGGGAGCTTGTTAGGCTTGAAGGGGTAAATGTTTCACGACAAACGATAATACGCAGACTTAAAACAGTAAATTTGCATCACAGAAGACTTTTACATGTTCCCAAACTAACCCTTTAATAAAAAAATGTAAGATTGCAATGGGCTCGAGAAATGGTGGATCATAGTCCTAACTGGGATAATGTGATGTTCTCCGATGAGAGGAGAATTGGCTTGGTTTCTGATTCACTAAGAACATTAGTTTGGGGAGCGCCAGGTCGACAAGCCCGACTAGAAACAGCTCAACCACGTATCTCATTTAAAGAAGAGAGCGTGATGTTTTGAGGTGGTATTATGAGAGGTACACGGAGACCTCTACTGGTCCTGGAGAGAAGAGTAACTGGTGTTCTCACAACACAGTGTAACTGTGTACATCAAAGAGGTTTTATATCTTGTTGTGCGTCTGTTCCGAGGCGCAGTTGGCAAAGGATTTTTTTCATTGTCGCTTCCCATGCCCATTTTGGTAGACTTTTCGATCAGTGCATGGTTCAAATTGATCATTTATTGGCGGTAGCGAACGATATTAACCGTTTCAGCTGATTTCAGAAGCTCATGGTATACGAAACCTTTCTAATATGAAATTCACAGCATTGCATTCTTTCCAAAGCAATTCGATATTGTGGTAGATATTGATAGTTATCCTGAGTAAACCCATGATTTTCTGCGTTTTGGGTTTTCGATAGTTATCCATTTTTCGTCTCCAGTCACGATCCGATGCAAAAAAGTGTTTCTTTCATGCCGAGAAAGCAAAACTTCGCACACCGTTCTTCGCTTTTCCATCTGTTTCTCGTTCCTGGCTTCTGGATCTTTGCCATGACATGCAGACAATCACAAATTATTCGGCAACCAACATTTAACCACTTTGCTATTTGTTGTTGCCAAATTGTTTCGGTTAACCTGGGCGTTCTTTGTCTTTCAAGTCGAAATCAGCACTTTTGAATAGTCTCAACGCTCACAATCGTCTTGCGTTGGGACATTGTCACTGTAAATTTCCACAAGTAAACGACAGCTTTCACCAGCGTTTGCTGTTTATTTGACTCGAAACTCTACCATGTTTATGACGAACAAAATATGACGCTAACTCGAAATCGTTTAAACAAAATCGTTTTCCTAGCAACCAAATAACAACAGATTAGACTGTGAACCGACCCTTGTTTCCATCACCATTTCTTAAAAAATAAGAATTGTTTTCAATATGATTTGCCAAAACGGTTTTGTTGCATTTTCTTGTGCTAGAAAGTTTTTTTTTATATCAGCCAATTATACTGTATCAATTATACAGTAAATTTCAAATTTTAAAAACCGTGTGATAAAAGTATCATAAAAAGTATCTTATCATTCTGAAATATTTGTGCGAGCGCCTTCAATAATAAGTATCATCGATCATAATTATAAAAAATTCCATATACTTACTTCGTCAAGAGACATGATGTATCTGAAACAAAATATAATAATTTAGTTTTGATAAATGATATGAAATTGATTACTAATATATTGAAATAATACAAAACTAAAAAAAAAGAAACAAGAGATCTGTATAGAATTAGCTGATTTTTATTATTAGATACAATTTATCCAACTTTACTACGAAAATGCTATTTTTGTAAGGAAATATTTTTCGTATGGCTTAATAAAACACAAATATAAAATTGTCTTGTGCTAAATTAAGAAAATCCAACAGATTACCAAAGTACCATTACATCCTCATAAGTTGCTCCTTGATGTAGTTTATGATCTAGAGCAAAGGTCTCCAAACTACGGCCTGCGAGCCAAATCCGGCCAGCGTCATCAATCCGGCCCGCGACTAGCGAATTTAGCAAGCATATGCTCGTTTAGGGCGCGTGCTCGGCGACTAGTTTAGATATTATAGATAATGGCAGGACAATTAAAACGATTTTGGCTCTTGGAACTTACTGGAGTCATCAGTATGAGCTTAAGGCTGGCAAGTTTGGAGACCCCTGATCTGGAGCATCCGTCCATTAGAACTTTTTCCGAGAGGAATGTGGTAACTATGGTACAATCAAAGAATTTTAATGGCCATTAGCAAGAATGACTATAGGAATTTGAAGAATCAGGTATAACATCGAACTCTCAATTAATTATACAAAGATTTGGATGTTGTAGGCTATGTAAGAGTTCACCTACTCAGAGGGATGGATTGAACACGTGGCGAGAATGCCAAAAAGCCGAATACCAACGAGAATCATGGAAGGACGAACAGTAGGTAGCAGAAAGAGAGGTAAACCAAAGACACAATGACAGGACAATGTAAGAAATGTTGAAGAACTACTGCACACGAAAAACTGGCAAGGGGCTGCTGAAGATCAATCCGGATGGAGTCGATGGTTAAAGAAGGTCAAGGCTCACTGACGAGCTGTAGCACCTCAGGAAGAAGAAATTTCAAATAATATTTTGTAAAATTAATTTTAAGTGAAGCTATAATTCGAAATTATTTCATATCATTATAACGTTAATTCAAAGATTCCTAAGCAGCTTTTTTAGTCCAAAAAATTATATACGGCGTATTTTTATACCATTAACATCGAATCAATTTTGCACATAATATACATAAACCATAATACATAAAAAAATTATCGAATGAAAAAATTAAAAATCACCTTTATTTATACCTTTTATGTGATGTGGATATGAATGTGAATGTATGAGAAATTATTAAATAAGACTGCATTTAACCCGTTATATATGGGAAACCACCGAACAGCTAAGTGTATTTAAAAAGTCAACGTGTTCTCTTTTAAAAACTGGTCTTTTTAAGTTGAAATATGCAGTTTCCGTTATAATACTTCGGTGTATAATATGCCAAGTAACCAAAAAAGTTCGCTCAATATTCGTTATTCAGTATTTAAGCGTAAAGAGTTGTCGTCACTGCCGATGCAGCGATATAGCTACGAGGGGAATTTAGTATTTAGTTTAGAGCAAAAAAAAACATGTTTAGAAACATAAAAATGTGTAGTTCACAAACTTCATGGAGGACCGGCCTTTATGAAGTGTTGCAAAAAGCAAAACTACTCTTTAAGGAACAGACAATACTTCTCTTCTGATCAAACCAAAAAAGATCTTAGATTTCATGTTCTTTTTTCAGGGAGGATTTATTTTTTGTTCTTCCGAGATCCTGAATTCTGTGGACACTTTTCATCACTCATTGCAGTTGAAGGCCTTCCGCTGCAAGGTTCATCTTCAATCGAGTCTCGGTTTTCCAGGACCTAAAAACCTGGGCCCTTGACAAAACATCGTTTCCATAGGCATGTAGGCCTATTACGTTTTCCTGGCCTACTAGGCCATGCCTAGTAGGGACACAAAATTTGATAGCGCACCGTTGCTCGAAATTGATGTCACTCATTTTCAGAACTTACTAGAAAAATCCAGTTCACGAAAAGAATTACTACGGACCACCAACTCTTGGTCCGCCTGTTCTCCAAAGGTGAAGCCAACAGTGTTGCCAATTCGAACCATACGCCACCAGTCTCATTACTTTATTTATACATCACCTCGTTTCTCAATTGTCCTGTAGAGGGTCTTCAACAATGAAGTATATTTTCAGAATTCCATCAGATAGAAAATGCAAAAAGTGTTAATCAAGAGAGAAGCATTCTTTATCTTTTCCTTTGCTACTTGATACGAAATGAACAATATTTCTAGCTGGTGATTTTCATGTTCTGATTTTGCTAATCATTTATGTCCATTCCTATTAGTCAAAATTTGGTTTAATTGATTCTTTGGAGGGCAAGTGACGAAACACGTTTTACTTTTATTGCTGCTGTTGAGTAATAAAAATTGACAATATTAATATGATCTTCAATTGGCAGATGCCGAAATTCTAGAATTATACTATTCCGAAACACTTTTTCATCCACTTTTAAAACAATCCATTTTCCAATTCCAATTTTTAATAATTAAATAGGATGGACTGTAATGGCTTCATGTAATCTTTTAAAATCCACGTATTTAATAACAGAACGATACTCCAATTTAGCAAAGTTTATATCTTCACCTAACGTAGTTTACATTTTTATAATTACAATTCCAAAAGGACACAACCGTTTTTGTTAAAATTTAGCACCTGCATTTATTTAAGTTAATTACGTGTTTCCGTAGTAACGCGATTTATTTTTGTCTGCTAGACATTCGTCGGAAGTACTAATATGTGTCCGTTTATGAGAACAGTTTCCTTTTGCCTTTTCTGCTCTTTTTTCGCTCTTTAAAAAATACTACTTGAATATACCTGTTCAGGTCTAGTTGCGCGCAAGCGCGCCCGCTTAGGGCTTTAATATGAAAGTTTCGGGCACTTTTTATAAATATGCCTGGATAACAAGGATCATTATACTTATTATCAGTGCAACTAATTTTTTTTGTTTCGTTGATTTAATAAATTTTCGACGATATTCAGACAAGGCTTTGGAAAACTAATAAATTAATATAAATGCTCCGAAAATGATTTACTACACGTATAGCTGCGACATCTCCCATAACAACTTTTTTTGCTGAGATTTTACTTCTAAGTATATAACAATTTAATTGTTATATACTACTAAGTATATAACAATTAAAACTCTTTATTAATAATAATTCAATGGTTTTTTGTTAATTGCATTGAAAACACAATATTCACAGCTTATACACGCATAAAGTGCCCGAAAAACACGGCAGAAGTTGAGACATGCACACAAAAATTTTCAACTAAGAAAAGGCCTATTGAATGCTTTTGAGGTGTACCCGTATATTGTCAACTACCAACGTTTTGGAGTTTCTTGAAAGATTCAAAAACATCCAACCCAAATTATACCTAACATAACATTTTACAATAAGGATCAAAAACCTTTTTCAAAAAAAAAAAGTTTCAAAAAAAAAACTGCAAAGTTATTAAATCCCCAATCGAAAAGTAATCGAAAAGTACTTAACAAATAAATTATCAATAAACTAATAAACATAGTTAAAACTTTTTTAAATATGAATCGCGTCATACATAAGCCAAAAAATGAAAGTGGCAACGTCGTATTGACTAATTGAGATGATCCCACGACAAAGGATATTGTTGGCGACAAAAATTATTTCAGTGTGTGAGAGCGTGTTTATCCAAGGCTCAAACACTTTTGGATACGGGCAATGCAGTTCCAAAATTTCAAGCCGCAATATGGCGGCAGTGAGAAATCGGTCATGAAGTCGAAGAACAAATTTTAAATCTTGTTGAAAATGATTTTATTAAAAGTATTAGAAGTATTGCGCAACAAGTCGAGAGCTTATCCTACCCTTATCATGTACAAAGGATAGAGGGACTCTCACCAGCTGATTTTTCACTTACGCAAAACTATTCTGAATGGTTTATTAGCCAAAACTAAAAGTATCTCAAATTTTTTGTTCAATATGTTATCAACCAACGAAGCTTCTTTCACTAGGAATGGAATGGTGAATATTTTGAACAGTTAATTTAATAAAACAATTAATAATGTGTTTCTCAATATGACCTGAATCGTTTAAAACGTGTTATAATGTAAATTAATGCTAGTAATTTCAACTTTGACATTAACCAACAATAATGTGTAAGTTTTCCTGCTTTGTGTTGGAACAAAACAAACCAAATTTAAGCTGAAACATATGGAATGAATGACTATAAAAATAGTACATTTTATTTTCAAATAATACCCTAATAAGGCAATGTTAACAACGACGTTGCCATTATTAAGATAATTAAAATGAAATTCTAACCTGTTTTCCGCGAAAATAGTTATATTTTGTGTACATATTGTCTGAATTAAATAATCGCCGGCTTAAGGTACGCAATCCTGCTAGAATTGGAATCATTTTTATAGACCGTGTCCATTACATTTACATGATGGTTTGGGTATAAAAAAAGCTTTCGGCTCGATGGACACCAGGTTTATTAACAGGCGGTCAAAGACGCATTCGAATGAACACATCTCAAGCGTGTTTACACTTATTTAAATGCTATTCTACTCAGTTTGTTCGATGTTTTATAACATTTGATGAAATATGAATTTAACTGAGGTAGCCGATACTTGATGGAAATTAATTTTAAATAAATAAACAAAGAATAATATTTAAAAATTTCCACTATATTTAAAATTGTATGTATAACAATTGTATCGACACACGGTCTCTTTTCAAATACAAACTATGCTAAACTAATAGTGAGAAAAGTACTTACAACCTAAAGTGTCTATCGACCTAATAATTACAAATTTAATAAGACAAATTTACTATATCAGGTCAATAATATCAAAAATGCGTTCAAAACAATTACATATACAAGAAAAGTTACCAAATTAGCGTTTTTTATTTATACAAAACAAACAATATAAATATTGCTTTTAAAACAAACAATAGTCTAGGGCGCCTCATTAAAAACAATATAAGCCAAACAAATAAACTGTATAAATCAGGAGTTGTTTACTTAATTGAATGCGGGTCGTGTCCAAAAGTATATGTTGGGCAAACGGGAAGATCCTTCTTTACTAGGATCAACGAACATAAAAGAAGCTACACTAAACAACAAAATAATTCTCATTATGCTAACTACTTAATGTTAGAAAACCACACTTTCAATGATAATTTTAAAATGTTACATAATGAGAATAAATCAAAAAGAAATAAATCGTTTAGAGATCCTAGAAATTAATAAAAGAAAAATTTTGGATATTTTGCTAAATTATCAGCTAGACTTAAATGGTAACCTGGTAGACTTAATGGTTATTAAACTTATATTGCCCTCCTAGACGTTGACAAAAAATTGATTTCCTCACTATTATGTTTTATGGTATTATTAAGTCGATGGACACTTTAGGTTGTAATTACTTTTCTCACTGTTAGTTTAGCATAGTTTGTATTTGAAAAAGGCACAGTGTGTTGAAACAATTGTTACACATACAATTTTAAATATAGTGGAATTTTTATATATTAATCTTTGCTTATTTATTTGAAATATGAATTTACCATTATACGCCAGAGACTAAGCAGCAGAGAAAACAGTGGGAAGAAAGTGCGGCAATGTGAGGAAAAACCGTTCAATTTACAGGAACAATAATTTGTACGGTTTTATAGGATTGTCGTGGAGTGGTATTTATAGGCTATTATAGGAGTATTACGCGTCATTACTAGACCAACTGAAGGGTGGGCTATTGAAAGTGAAGGGCTTGCTATTGACTAAACGCACATATAGATTCAACAAGTGTTCTTTTACCACGATAATACCGACGCATACATACTATGTCGGAAAAATAAGAGGCTTATAAATTTAAAGAACTACTAGCGCCATTTAATATATAATATATATATATATATATATATATATATATATATATATATATATATATATATATATATATATATATATATATATATATATATATATATATATACCCATCTGAAAGCTGCATATCGCCTCTATAAAACCAGCCTGCCATCATTAGAATCGATCAACGGATTGTCAAGTTATAGCGCTTAAGTTACATAAAACACAACCGATCAAAGACTTAATAAAGTCCGGAGAAACTAAAGTTACAGAAACATTTCAGTTGATGAAAAATGTTTACGGTGATTATTGCTTATCCCATATACGTGTGTTCGAGTGCTATAAACGATTCCAGGACGGTCGTGATGTTTTGGACGACGACCCAAAGCCAGGCCGGCCAAAAAACAAAAATCGCGATGAGTTGTGCTATAATATCCTTCGTATTCGCCTGATTTATCTCCGTGTGACTATTTTCTGTTTCTGAAACCCAAACTGACCATAAACGAGCGTTTTATGAAAGTGTTACATAAGTCCAAGAAGTCATGACGAGGGTAATTGAGGTGATTCCGAAAACGACATAAAACATCTATGCTAGCATTGTTTGAACGCGCTCAGCGGTGTATTGATGCGGAAGAGATGTATTCTGATTAAAAAGCAATCATTTTGGCAAAATAACTAATTGTTTTTTTTATTTAAAAAGTTCCGTTATTTTTCCGACATACTACGTACATTTCAGATTTTTACTGCTTGGGGTGCTTAAGCATTACCAGCATTATTTCCTCTTCCCAGTCTTGAAGAAAGCTCAGACAAACTACTTATTTTGCAGAGCTGGACAAATTAGCAGAATGTCGTTCTAAATGTATTGAACTACAAGGTAATATATGGAAAAATAAAAGAAAATTCTCAAAACTCTTGTGTTTTCTTTGTCAAATCGAAAACTTCTAGAATGACACTGGTATCTTTAAAAAATAAACCTTTTTTAAAAACATCATCAAAACCTAAACATTTTTTAGTTATCCGATCAAGAACGAGTCCAAAATTCTAAAAAAATATACCATTATAACATAAAGACTAATTAATACCAATAAAATTTGACACTTATTTATATGTTTATATTGAATTTAACTAAAGTCACCTTGAAACAAATATAACAATTTCGTAAAAAGTGATATAAAGTAATTTCAAACATTTATATTATATTCCATATTTAATTCTATGAAGACTCCGTAAATCTTCTAGACAGATACTAGTCGAGTTAAGATACTTTGAAATCTTATTATCTATAATCGTTTCTACAAAAAAACAATATTATACTCAACAATATATTCAAACCACTTGTTTATTATGTATTATACTTTTCAGTTTTTTTAAAACCTATATTTTCACTCGAATTTAGTGTTGTATTTTTTAAATTATATAAACGATAACCATGTAAACACTATATAAGCCAGTTGAATAATTAAAAATACATTTTAATTTGTGTTTTTCGTTGTTTCTGTATTAATTGTTATGACGTTAGATTTAACCTTTTAAAAGACACAAGAAAATTAATTACAGTAAATAAATATTTATTTGATAATTAACACAACACTACTCTTTGGTAGCTTAATTACTTCTAATTATTCATGTTTGTTGTAAAAAATATTTTGTATAATTATAATAGTATTTTATCATAAAGGCATAATGTTTGTAATGGATGCAATTTATTTTTTTTTATACATAACTCTATAAGCCGGGTGCATCATTTTATTAAATAAAGCGGTGTTACTTACAGGTTAATTAAAAGCGACAGGAAGTGAAAAATGCACAACTGAAATACTCAACTATCTAGCGTACTATAAGCGAACCAGAAAGCCGCAGTGGCATTTTGAAGGTGAAAATTATTTTTTAGGCGCGCGCATCGGTCTCTATCACTTGAAGCAATCGTCCGAGATTAGATCAATAAAACGATGTCGTGTCTTTGTCTTTGAGTATGTATCAAACAATAACAGACTATACTTAGTACTGGAGCAGAAGAAAATTGAACGCATGACGTGTTATACTCGGATTGTCCAAGTTTTAAAATAAAAAAATTACTGTTTTTTTTAGGGATACGTAAATATTGTACTTTGGATGGATTACGAATTCGACCAAGTAACCGGTTCTATTAAATTACAAAAATTTGCCTTCCTTGTGAAAATATCGAAATGTAAAATTATCTAAAATATAATTTTAAGTGTTGATAAAAAGGTACTTAGTTTTTTTTCGGATTGTATTATTGAGAACAATATTAAATATAGTTTGAATGATAAGAAAGTTCATAAATTCTAGATGTTACATAATTTCTGTTGTTTTTAATTGTTGAGACTGTTACTAAAATTTTACAGTGGGTAACAAAAAGATTGATGTATTGGATAAACAAAAATTTCGTACTTTGTCCGTGGAGATGAACTAACTCAGGCCTCTTTATCAATATTATCTTATAATTCTTTACCACTCTCTTTGAGAGGTATTCTACGTTGGTCAGTCGTCAGTCCACTCGAGAGAATTGAAGTTAAGTATAAACCAAGGGTTGATAGCCCGCGAGGGGTACTAACTGGGGTTAATCGGTAGCTGATAATTGTGGTTCGGAGCCCACGTTAAGCTATAGTTCTAGCCGCTAAATAGCCTCATTTGATGATACGCCTCTTATTCTAAATCCTTTACTTTTCTCTTTATATCATATGGTCTTGTGGTCGATGTTGATGGCTAGCCTGGGTCAACCCATGATTTTCTGCGTTTTGAGTTCTCGAAATATATCCATTTTTCGTCTCCAGTTACGATCCGATGCAAAAAATCTTTCTTTCATGCCGAGAACGCTAAACTCCGCACACGTTTTTTCGCTTTTCCATCTGCCTGTCATTCAGCTGATGTGGTACCCATTTTACTGCCTTCTGAATCTTCGCCATGACATGACATGGCAGCAAGCCAAACCAACATTTAATCTCTCTTCCAATTGTTGTTGAGTTTGCATATCGTTCTCTTCCAACAATACTTGCAATTCGGCATCTTCATATTTTTTCGGCTAACTTACGCTGACTTACGCTCTTTGTCTTTCAAGTCGAAATCACCACTTAATAAACACCCACAAATGTCTTGTGTTGGTACATAGTCACCGTAGGTTTCTACAAGTATACGACGGCTTTCATGTCAAAAACCTAAGGTTTCTCGAGAAAAAAAAATACATAGATATTAAATCAATCACAAATCAATCAAAATTTTAAACAAATATGTATAAAAGCATATTTAGCAAATATTACTTGGTTACTACTTAACGAATAACATAATAACGAATACACACGCTTGGTCAAACATTTTTTTAAAATTAAGAATCATACCTTACATCAGCCAACAACGATGTGGCAAAGTCGCAATAAACGACAATATTATTTTAAAATAGCGACAAAAAGTATTTCACTGTATGTCAGTGCGTCCATTTAAATTCAATTTAAAACAAAACATATATTCTGAACGCGAATATCACGATAAGAACAAATTTTATCCTCTAGTAACATTGTATTGAATATAGAACACTAAGAGAACAATTACTCTACCCCTATTATGTACAAAGGGTCACTCTTACACACTCTTACACAAAGGTAAACTCTTACACACTCTTACACAAAGGTACACTCTTACACACTGATTTTTCACACAGGTAAAAATATTGTGAACGATTTATTGACCAGAACCAAAGGAATCCAAATTTGTTGTTCAATATTTTATCAACCGTTGAAGCTTCTTTTGCGAGGAATGGGATGGTGGATATTTTGAACAGGTAATTTAAGAAAACAATTAATCATATGTTTTTTAATGTGACGTGAATCGTTTAAAATGTGTCTGATATAATTGCAAAAAATAAATAACAATAATGTGTTTCTTTTTTTTAATAAGTATATAAGTATAAGTATATTTTTTAATAATAATAACTTTTCTTTTTTTTTTCTAACAATTCAATTTAATTATGCCTTAGGCCGCACTACGGCTAAACCGCCGTGGTTTTTAATCGCGTGATTTTGTGAGTCAAGAAAATTAATACAAGCGGCCGCACTTGCTTTTTTTTCCCGCGACTGATTTTAAAACCGTGAAATGTTACAAAATGGCTCGCGGGTAAAAACCGCGCCACAATTTGTAACCAATAGAACTTTGTGTGTGCGTCTCGAGCGGTTTCACGGTTATAGCACTTATAGAGGTTAACCGCCCGCTGCAAAAAACCTTAGCGACCTAAGCCTTATGCGGAAACGTATGAAATAAATGACTAAAAAATATATTTTATGTTCAAATAATACTTTAAAAGGCTAATGCAACAAAAACTGAATTTCCGTAGATCGAAATAAACAAGACGATGAGACGGTTCGATCGACATAAGCACGACGTTGTATTTGTTAAGATAATTAAAATGAAACTTTTTGTTCAAAAAAATGTAAAAACTCGTCGGCTAAATTAAAAAAAAACACTTTCCCTTACATTCTGTATATACTGGGTGGGTCAAGTGTCACGCTACCATTTTCTTTTGGGATTTACATTAAAAAAAAAGGCAGTCATCAACGTGAATGTAGGAGAAAATATCCTAACCGTCCGGCGCTTCATAAACCAAACCAAACCAACAATTTGTCGTTTATTCAAGCTGTTCAAGAAATTTCGAGAGAAGTCTCTAAGAACGTTGATTAGACGACACACACACGAAGTGGAAATTTCTCTACGCAATTTATGCCCAATTTTAAGAATTTGACTTGTGACTTGCACATTTTTTCCCTATAATGCCACCTTGATCAAAAAGTTTCCGGATTGACCACCGTGTGCCGGTCTCAGTCACCCGATTAAAGTTCTGTCTTTTTTTGCTAGGTTCCCACATCTGTCATTGACATTCTCACCAAATGTCAGCATCATAGCCTGATATTTGTAAAAGTTACGCCGTTTTGAGTGTATCTGTCTCTGTGCGTGTTTTTGATTTTTACAATTTTAAAAATTGCATCGCGTTTGCAACACCAAGTTTGTATTAAATTTTGCGTTAAAAACAAATTCAATGGTGCGAGTACCTTGGAAATGTTCGAAAAGTTTATCAGTGGCACGAACGCTTCAGAAGTGATCGTGAGTTTGTCGATGATGACGAACGCAGTGGCAGGCCTTTAACATCGAAAACCGACGAAAACATCAATAAAGTGAGAGAAATGGTGATTAATAATGGCAAATTAACCATCAGAGAGCTAGCAGAGGACTTGAACATTGCTTATGAATCCGTTTAAAACATTTTGGTTAATGATTTGGATTTCCGCTGTGTTGCAGCAAAGTTGGTGTCGAAAGACCTGAATTTCATGCAAAAAGGGGACCGCGTTGACATAGCAAAAGACATGATTTCCAAGGCTGAATCCAACCCAACATTTCATTTAATTATAATACGCATAATCAAACGCATTATTACTGAAGACGAGACATGGGTTACATCAGGCGAGTGAACGAAAAAGAATACGATGATCTCGGTTTTCATGGACTACAACGGTGTGAGCATCATGAATTCTTTTTGGAAGGTTAAACCCTGAACAAGGAGTATTATTTGGGCATTATAAGACGTTTGCGTAGAGCAATTTACTAAAAAAGAAAGGATTTGTGGGCAACCAACTCGTGGATTTTGCAACACGATAACGCACCGTCGCACAATGCCATCATTATCCGCGACTTTTTGACCAAGAACGGAATAAATACCATCCAACAGCTACCGAATTCATCTGATTTGGCTCCCTGCGACTTCTTTCTGTTCAATCGAGTCAAAAAACCACTACGGGGAACGCGTTTTAGCAGCCGAGAGGAGGTTATGGAAAATCGAAGAGGGCTCTGATGGCCATACCCAACACCGAGCATAAAAAATGTTTCAAGATTGATTAGATCAAGCGCTGGCATAAGTGCGTAACAGTCCATGGGCAGTACTTTGAAAAGGACAATATCAATTTTGATGAATAAACTTGTATTTTGTATTTTCTGAATAAATTCCAGGAACTTTTTGCGCAAGGTGGTATTCAAATTGTTCAAGACCTGCTGCCAACAGACAATAATAAGCGATTAGAATACTGTAGGAATACCGTCACAAACCACTTTCATTAAATTGATAATTTTCATGCTAAATTAATTTGACGGCTCTGGATTATTTTTATGGGGATTTTTGAAGGAAAAGGTTTACATAAATAAACCGTAAACCATACAACAACTCAAAGACAACATCCGTGAGGATATCGTTATATTAACACCAGATGCCCAGATAGCAATATAACGTCTTGATTAATTCTGAATAAGTTCTCATTTATGATTTGGACGTCAGCTTCAACATCGAGAAGAAGTCTTAAGAACTTCTGAAGACTTCGAATGCGCCACTTATTGAACTGATCAAGACTTCTTAAAAAAGAACTCTTAAAGAACACGTTTTTTAACTTCTCAAATAAGGCTGCTTTAAGAGCTATTGTTTCTAACTTCATAAGCAAGACTTGTTTAAGAGCACCCTTTTCTGATTCACAAGAAAGACTCCTTAAGTAATCCATTTTTTAAATTCTTAAAAAAGAGGTACAAAAACTCAAACTCAAAAACTGACTTAAGAAGTCTTAAATATGGCTTCTTTAGGATTCTTTGTTTTGGATTTTTATTACTAGAGTAGAACCACTGATTTTGACGGTTGGTGATCAATCTTTAAATATATTAAAAAAAGTACGTAATTATTGAACTGATCAAGACTTCTTAAAAAAGGACTCTTAAAGAACACGTTTTTAACGTCGCAAATAAAATTGTTTTAAGAGCTCTTTTCTTTCGAACTTCATAAGCAAGGGTTCTTTAAGAGCACCCTTTCCTGATTCACAAGAAAGACTCAAGTAATCCTTTTTTTGAATTCTTAAAAAAAGAGGTAAAAACTCAGAAACTCAAACTCAAAAACTCACTTATGAAGTCTTAAATATGACTTCTTTAGAATTCTTTATTTAGGATTTTTATTACTAGGCAGAAGTACTGATTTTGACGGTTGGTGATCAATTATTTTAATCTTTTCCGAAAATCTCATTTGATGGTTGTTGTAATTATCTTCTTGCATACATTTACCACAACCATAGTAGCCAGTATGACCTTTCATGTGTGTCACCAAAAACCTACCTGGAGAATCACAGATCAGGGTTCTAATTGTCACGTATAATTGATTATAATTATATTCAAAATCTTTTGCGTGCAAAATTTTGCATTCATTGATAAATTCTTCAAGATATTCATCACATCTATCTGGCTTGTCGAGTCCATGATCTGCTCCAATAACAAAAGGTGTAGCAATTTTATATCAGATATAACTGTCTTTTTGAGCTTTTCGATGTACATAGTCCATCAACATGGGCATTTATCTGACTATTTGCAGCAAAATCACTCACACAAATAGCTGTCATTTGATCAGTTAGTCCTCGTTATAATCCACAGTGAAAATATTCCCCAGGTGACACAGGGTGAATATTAGTATTTTTTGGAGTACTTAATAAAGTACGAGGATGTTTTGGAAGTTTTTTAACTCTTCTATTGACTCGGCATTAACAAGTGTTTTTAAAAGAGCTCCACATGCAGCTTGATTGATGTTATATAAACATTACCATTGTGTTATGTCACGTCCTAAACTGACTTTTATATCAATCTTAGGAATATTATTTAGTGCAAAATTAACAACTTCTGCAATTGGAATATTTTCATGACTATTTATGTACATTCTGTCAAAAAGTACCGGAAATTGATCATTTCAAAAGTCCGCTTAAAGGGATTGTCAAAATTCATTTTATCGCTAAGTTGGCATAACTGCCCTCTATAATCACTCAGTTTGAACGCTATCTGTCATTTGGTTTGTTTACAGTGCTCGATTTTGTCAGTTCATCTCAAGCGTGTTTTGCGATTTTTACAATGAATAAAAACATCGAACAAAGAATTTGTCTTAAATTTTGCATTGCAAATGGAATTTCGTGTGCGGAGTCGCTGAAAATGTTGCAGAAGGCTTACGGTGAATCGACTTTATCAAAAACCTGTGAATATAAGTGGTACAGTGCATTCAAAAGCGATCGAGATGTGCTGGAAGATTTGCCTCGCTCCGGTCGGCCATCAACATCTTCATCTGAAGTTAACATCGCTAAGTAAAGTGAAAATCGTCATTTAAGTTTGAGAGAGATAGCCGCTGATGCTTCTGTGTCTCACGAATTCATTTGTACCATTTTAAGCGATTGTTTGGGCATGAAACGCGTTGCCGCTCGACTAGTGCCGAAAAACCTGAATTTTCTTCAGAAACTCAGTCGCGTAAAGGTCACTGAATACATGTTAGAACAAGTCAATTCCGACCCCACATTCATAAAACGCATTGTAACTGGTGATGAGACATGAGTATAAGAGTTTGAGATGCAAACCAGCCAACAAGCTTCGGAATAGCGCCTTCCAACTGAACCGAAACCGAAAAAACCACGTCAAAGTTGATCAAAAGCTAAGGTGCTATTGACTGTTTTCTTTGATTATCGCGGTGTTGTGCACTTGGAATTCTTCCCAGAAGGTCAGACGATAAATAAAGAATATTACTATTCTTTGGCATAAGTGCATTATTTCGGAAGGGGGCTACTTTGAAGGCCACAGAATTAATTTGAATAAATAATAAACATTTTGTGTTTTATTGGCCAATTTTGACAGAATGTATATCGAACTGATGTCATTATCATTATCACGATCACGAAGCTCAAGATCATTTCTTAAAATTGCAGAATTATTTAAATCTGTATCGCTGGTAACATGTTTGGCACAATTAACAAGAACTTTGACATTATTACTTGGTTGAGCTGAAAAGTAAACCTGCGATATAAGTAATTCATCACAAACTCGTTTTAATCGCCTATTTCTTTGGCTTTTTGATAATTCTCCAATTTTTTTTCTTGGAAGCATTGTTTCCTATCAACATAAATGTTACATTTAATATGTAAGTAATAAATGAATAATAAAATATTTAGCTATTTAATTTTCAAAGCGCCCTACTTATTTCATATAATTGCATCTAATTATATGGAATAAAAATTATAATTTTGAAAGTATCTTAATATCAAAATGTTGAACTTTCACTTTTTGAATAAATATAAAACTTGTTTATCTAATAAATATATTTTTTTATAAATACTAGATTAGAGTACGCAAATAATATTTTACACACAAAGAATACGTGTTGCGCATGCGTTGTTTTTGAGAAGACAGCTAGAAGGACACTTCAAAATGTCATAAATATGACGTTTTCATTATGACGTCTTAAAGAGTCATTAATTTGATTTCAGTAAGAAGTAAAAAAAGAGAATACTATAACATGTCACAGAACTGATGTCTTATTTATGACATTGTCAGAAGCTTTTAATTTTGACTCCAATAAGTAATTCTCACTCATGAGTTCTTCATGAGCTCTAAATTTTGAGCTCTTAGATATGATTTCTTTAAGATATCATATTGAGACTCCTGTAAGATGTTTTTTATAATACTTCTCACAGAAATCTTTCTGATTTGGATACTGTCTGGGTGTGTTGACCAAAATTATGAAATGAGTTAAAAAGGGCACAAAGGCATATTGCTACTAATAGTTTACATTTGATTGGCAATTTTCAAGAACGAATTATCATAAAATACGAAATAAACATAAAGAAAAATTATACTTTGTGGTTTCTTTTCAAAGTTATAAATAATTATAATCGTAACGTGACACTTATCCTACCCTTTATACCCCTCAGAGATGCTGAAAGGATTGATTTGTTAAAATTTTCCACCGATATCCTCCAATTTAACACAAACTAGTTTATTTGGGGCTATGTTAAAGGAGAAGTTATACTGTTAAACATGGCATTTAACATTTGTAATGCAACAAGATTAATCAATTAATTTATAAAAACTGTTGAAAAATACTCAACTTTTTTTTACATATTATTCATAACATTTTCGTATATTTATACTTGCCGGTCATCTAATATTAACTTTTCTGAACTTGTCGATAAAATTGCCAGCCAAGGCCGAGAGATAATTAAGCAAACCCTGCACTCCACTAATAAACTCTGTATTGAGTCATGAAGGAATACAGAAATCGTTCTGATTTATAAATGCCTATTTATGATGGTAGTAAAACAAACCTACAATTTGTAACGCTTTTTTTAACCTTGCGTTTCTTATTATGAAATTATAGCCTATCAGTTTTATATTATGGGTGTATAATACTTATTTCTATCTACATTGATACTAAATAATTTATTAAGACGGATGTATAGATTGGGAGGGAACAAAACACGTAAAACAACTGGATTATAGTCATTTTCATTCAATAAACAATTATTTCTGGATATTTCATTATTTAGAACATATTCAACTAATCGTTAACCAGTGGCGTATTATACTGAGCCTTCATTTAACCTTTTTTTTTGTTATGATCTCGCTTAAATTAGTCATTATTAACTGTTTTAAATCAAACACCTTCATTTTTGTAATTAAAAGTTGATTATTTTTATTTAAAAAATTCTACTCAATGACTACACACGTAGCAAATTCCAAATCAAAACAAGTATTCGCGAGGCGAACGAAATACGCGACCCGAGACATATCAAACGTTCCGTACCTGTCAAACCAGCTTTCAAAACTAATTACCGATACCCTCGGTCGCAGGAAATCCAGGTCCAAATCGCATGTTTTAGAAAGCAGTTAAGTCCCCGAATTCTGGCAACCAATAAAACATGTAATGCCAACGACGAGATAAATAGACGTGGCCTAAGGTCGCTGGAGGTAAATGTGCGACCAAAAATTGTGGCGAAAGAATGGAATTTTTATCCGCATTATTTGGTGTAATCGGTCGACAGACGTTCTTCTACATTTGGAAATTTGAATTGTTTATAATATCGTAAAATGAGTTAAATGAAAGAAACTGAACGAAATACATGAGTCTTTGCATTTTCATGGAGCAACATTTTATGCTTCTCAGCATGTTGATGGCGGATCAATGCAACTTGCACCATACTACGGTGAATGTTCGCAGCAGTCGGAACTACACGATACATACATACCTCTACATATGGCTCTGGTCGTTTCTCATCAGCTGTCTCCTTGCATCAGACTCGAACCTAGCTGATGACGGCTATTAGGTCAGAAACCGGTCCTGGGAGGTACTTGTCTTGACGCGATGGCCGCTGATTTGAAACGATCGGACACATGAAGTACGGATGTAAAATTTCAGAGATATGATATATATATATATATATATATATATATATATATATATATATATATATATATATATATATATATATATATATATATATATATATATATATATATATATATATTAAATCTAAATATCAGTGGATACGCAAATGAGACCGTTTTAATAAAAACAAATAGACCGTTTAATAAAAAATCGTTTTTTTAGAAAATGAATAAGTATTATTACATTTAAAACCTTTAAAATGTATGTTCCTAAGTGATATGACTTATTTTAAACGTTTACCTTTGAGCCCATTACTATCTATTTAAGTGTTGACTAACCGATACTCTTGTCAATTATATTATGTATGATGTAAATCTTAGATAAACACCACCATGTACCTGCAAACTCGATAAAATTTTTAAATTTATCAAGTGGAATTTTATCATTGCATGCTCATACCTTGTTTTCGCTTAAACTCTGTAATGTTTTGTTTTCTTCAGAAAATTTTAGGAAACATAAGAAAATCAAATTGCGCGAGAATTTTCTCTAAAGAACTCATTGTCGACGTGTTGCATAATAACTTTAAGCAAATGTTGCCATTTAGTAAATAAAAGTCTGAAAAAGTTTCGGAAGAAAGAACAAAAGGGCAGAAGTATTCGGTGCTTTTAAAAAAATACCTTGTTCTGCCAGTCACTTATTCAGCAACGATTAAATCGTATCACCCCTGTAGCGATTAAATAGATGTCATAAAAATTAATTGCCAATAGGTGTTCTTTCAACTTCAGAAATAAAAAATAATTGCTGTAAGTAGATCTGAAGAATACCAAGGCTGTTCAAAAATTGTTGAACAATCGTTTTGGAAAGATTTCCTTGAAACTTAATTCTAGGAATGTTTTGCTGATGAAAGAAAATTCCTCGACTCAACTCTCCTTATCTTTTTTCTTTTATTGCATTAGGATTTTTTTACCGTTATACGAGCATAATATTAGATTTATGAGGACCAAGTACCCACGTGTCAAATAACAGTAAAACAGACTCATTTTCCAAACACCACACATTAAATCCCCAAAAAATGTGGGCATGATCTTGCTGATTGAAAAAGTTAATCAAATTACATGGAGGTGGTGTATCTTTGTTCTGTTTTTGCATAAAACCGAGATATCCGGTAACCAGCGTCACTTATTGAAGTTCGGTCTTATAGAGATACTCATACGAGAAAAGACCAGGTTTGTGTTTTATTTCAATAGACAAAAGTAGAAAATCCAATAAAACTTCGGGTAGTGCTCGTATATCAGCAGAATTATTTAAAATAATAGATCCTCTAGAAAACTTCAATTGCCATATAATCAGCCTAATATGGAATGAAGTGAAACTTCCAGAAGATTCGTATATGGACATATTAATACATATTCACAAAAAGAGGACCAACTGGAATGTACTAACTATAGAGGGATCACACTTCTTACAATGGCCTACAATATATTGGCTTATGTAATATAAAGGGTGTCCCGAAACTCAACGTCGAGCGGGTCGCGGGCGAAAGTCCAGGTTGTACCAATTTTGGCAAAAATAAGAAAGTAATCCATGTCATTCTGTTAAGTGATAATAGGCATATTTTTGAAATTCAACACCCTAGGCTATATCTTTAGATACTGCGATCACAAACTTCCCAATTTGTCATTGTTATTTTTTATAACGTGATCCTAAATAACTATGCTATTAATCGCAGTCACAATTTAAACAATTACGTTGTTAACTTAGTAAAAAACTTTCATTGAGTTGTGATTTTAAAAAATAATACTTCAGTACGTGCTATTGAAAGAAACACTGGAATACCGAAAAGTATTGCTCATCGAATTTTAAAACGATACGAATATCATCCGTATCATGTGCAATGTGTACAAAGTTTGCTACCTCGTTACTACACTGCCAGAATCGATTCATGCAGGACAATGTTGACATAAAAACGTGAAGATCCGCTATTTCTAAACAAAACTTTATAGACTGACGAATCGACTAAACTTGAAGAGATTTACCACTAAACACCAAAACACTTTTTTGAACTGCTCGACGCACGTCAAGGAGATTAAATCATCTCCTGATGATGCTAACATGGTTAAAACCATGCGTCGAGCAGTTTAAAAAAGTGTATTGGTGTTTAGTGGTAAATCTCTTCAAGTTTAGTGTTTCACACCAAAGGTTCCAATAGAAGAATTTATCGACGAATCGACGTTTAAAACAAACGGATATTTAAACTTGCATAACTTACACAGTTGGTACACGGAAAACCCGCATTTAACACATGAAGACCGGTTCCAGTATCAATTTGAAGTTAACATGTGGACCAGAATTTTAAATGGACAAATAATTGGACCATTTGAGCTGCCTGAAATTTTCAACTACTTGGATTTTCTTCAAAATGATTTGGAGACTTTGTTAGAAGATGTACCACTTATTATCTACAGAGAAATATGGTTTCAACAAGACGGTTGCCCTACGCATTATGCTCGTCCCGTACAGGATTATTTGAACAGAGAATATCCTGAAAGCTGGATTGGGCGTCGTGGTTCCATTGAGTGGCCTCCTCGTTCTCCAGACCTAAACCCTCTTGACTTCTTTTACTGGGGCTGCATAAATGAAAAAGGGTATTCAAAACCAATACAAAATCTAGCCGAACTGCGTCACAGAATTATTGAAACAGCAAAAGAAATAAATGCAAGGAGATTCGCACGACTGATGAAAAGATCTTTTCTAAGGTGATGCAGAGCTTGTATTCGTGCCGAAGGCAAATAATTTGAGCATTTGCGTTAGTTTTAAAGAAAAATATTGTGATAAAAGTATTACAATAATTCCTTTCATTTCATTTTGATTAAGTTTTATTTTAATAAAATAATAGAACAATTATTAATTTGACCTATACGCATTGCCTTTGGGTTGAGTTTTTTTTTGAAACAAGGTTCTTTTACAAAAAAGGTAGTAATATTTTTTGTGGAAAGAAAAATGCCAATTCTTATATCATTGTGAAATCTTCCCAAAGTACATTATATAAATATTATATAAAACCAAAGTACATTATACAAAGCGATGAAAGATTTTAACATCCATCCAAACTTAATTAGAGTGATTAAGGAAACTTTGTCAAATGTTCTATCCAAAATTAAAATTCAGAGCAACATATCACGCACCTTTCTGTCCCATTCTGGCTTGCGCCAAGGTGATAGTCTATCATGCCTTCTATTCAATATAGTTGAATAGCAGGAAAAGCTTGAAAAGCAGCAATCCAACTTCAACATCAACATACGAAGCACAATTATAAACAAAAGCATCCAGATACTGGCGTATGCTGATGATCTGGATCTTATAGTTAGATCAAAGCGAGACCTCATATAGGCATACATATAGCACTTAAGAAGCTTCTGAAAATATGGGGCTATTTTAATATATTAATATAGCAAAAACGAAATACATGGCAGCAACAAAAAAATCTCCCAATTGGACTCTCGAAGAACAGATAAAATAGAACAAGTAAAGCAATTCACATATATGGCCCCCATGTAAACAATTACATCAACTTAGAAATAAGACGAAGAATATTCAATAACAAATAAAGTCTACTACGATCTAATTAAAATTTGACATCAAATGTGTCGAGAAAAACAAAGTTCGCTATTTATAAAACACTTATTAAACCAGTGCTGATGTCCTCATTAGAAACCTAGATATTGAGGAAATATTATGAGACCCTCTTGGGGTGCTTCGAGAGGAAGATATTGAAACATATATATAAGGATTTTTAGAAAACGGAGTATAGCATAGGCGCTATAATTGTGTACTGTAGAACTTAAACAATGTGATATTGATTGATATTGTAAAAAGTATGAAAACTAACAGCCTGAGGTGAATATGGTATATTGAGAGAGGAGGAGCCATAGAGCCTACGAAACATATATATTTCTAACAACCGGTAGGCCAATGGGCCTGGAGGAAGAGTATGTAACAGTCTAAAGGACCAGGTAGAAAATAGCCTAAGAGAACAACTTGAAACTGACTTTCCTTCTAAACGTGAAGTTCTGGAAGGACAAGGCAAGAGATAAGAACCAATGGAGCCGACTCCTTAAACAGAGCAAGGCCCATCTAGGGTTGTTGAGTTAATGCTGCTGATGATGATAAAACCCGATAAGGAAATGTGCTTCAGTCAGGCCAGTTACCTTGTAAGCGATTTAAAACGTCGACTTCACTTCCAACACCACTTCTAGAGACTCAAATATAAAATGTAAGCTAACCTGTCCTTCAATACTGTTTCTGTTCTAAAAATTATTCTAATAATTTGTTAATTGAATACTATCAACATTTTTGTGTGTATCGACTTTGTGTACCGTAATGTTAATAAATGAAAATTCTAAAAAAAAACATTTCCTTTATAGTTCAAACGCTACTATGTTAAACATATTTTATAAACCACCTGTCTATATTATTTAGTTGAAATTTATACCTTAAATAAAATTTATTTAACGAAAAATAATTTATTTAAAAAAAAAAAAATATCATTTTTATTACTCATAATCTATTATCATGAAATTAAAAAAAAACACCAATTTTTGACTATTTAACTTATCATGAAGAATCCTATATGTGTACACAAACCAAATTCTCGAAATTAACTCAAGGTTGATTTATTACCACTTAATTGCTAATATTATATAACTATTCTGATACAGAATCATTTTAAATGACTATTATCGTTTAACAAATAAACCAATAATAATATCATTATCTCTAAATGCAATATTAACCTTGGTTTCAGATTTTTTTATTAAAAGGTAAATGCGTATTCTATAGTTCCAGTCTAGGCCACACAACATACACGTATTATTGTGTGTACAGGCTTTTCAAGAAAATAAAGGGCATTTTAGGAAAGAATTTATCATTGAAATAATTCCGTAAGTATTATCTATCATTAGACGACAAAGTGTTGTTATAGAAAACCGTTCTAAAACACGAACATACGATATCTAACTAAGGGGCACCGCCATTAACATCTCCATGCTACAAAGGACCAAAACAAAGTACTGCGAACCATCCTTGATGCTCCTTACTAGGTCCCCAAGGAAGTCATCCAACGTAACATTATCCTGGAATTCGCCAAAGAAACGTCAAACTCCGACAAAAAAGAGTCAGTGCACCCTAATGTGTTAGCTACTTAATTAAATGTCCCAGACCTGTATGGAGTGCGCAGATTAAAAAGTCTGCTGTCATACGACCTGACTACAGGACCCAGATTTAAACTCACAGACAAATAAACCTTTAATTTACGTTACATTTTGAAAGATCATTCACTAGAGTGATACTCTACATGTCATTCGCCTGTATTGCCTACTGCAGAACTCTCTAAGATTGCAGACAAAATGCAGAACTCTCTAAGAGTCAAAATTTAAAAGAAATAAAGCGAGTTGCTTTTTATTAAAAATGTATTATACAGTTCAAAACAGTTAAAATAGTTAAATTGTGAAATAAACTGAAGAAAATCCAGACTCTTTTGGCTTTAGACGAACTAGAAGAATTGCAGATCTGGAAGATAGGATTCATAGGATGCTTCGCAATAGCCATAGTGATTCATGGACGGTGAGAACCTTCCTTTGGGCTCATTTTCTACAGTTCAAGAATAATACGGTCTCTTATCAATAAGTACCGTGCTCTAAGATTGGAATGATGTAATCTACGCGCATATTAGGTTACATATTTTGACAGTGTTTGACACAGAAGTTTGACATTAATTAATCAAGGTCAACCGAAAACAATTGAGGGTCCGAATTGCAAACATTATTGCAAGAAGACAAATATGCAAACTCAATGACAAATGGCAGAGAGGTTAAATGTTGGTTGCCGAACCATTTGTGATCGTCTACATACCATGCTAAAGAGCAGGAAAATGGGTACCACCTCAGCAGAACGACAAACATGGAAAAGCGAAAAACTGTGTGCAAAGTCTTGCTTTCTCGGCATGAAAGAAAGACTTGCATCGGATCATGACTGGAGACGAAAAATGGTTATATTTCAAGAACTCTAAACGCAGAAAGTCATGGGTTGACCCAGGACAACAATCAACATCGACCGCAAGACCGAATCACTTTGGAAAGAAGACAACGCTGTGCATTTGCTGTGCATTTGATGGAATCAAATGATGCACAAGCTGTGCATTTGATGGAATCAGAAAGGTGTCGGGTACCAAGAGCTTCTGAAACCAGGTGAAACAGTTAATACTGTTCATTATCAGCAACAAATCATCAATTTGAACCATGTATTGATCGAAAAGCGACCAGAATGGGATATAAAACGCGGAAAAGTGGTTTTGCAGTACGATAACGTCTCATCACACACAGCGAAAGCGAATACTCACCAGACGTGGCTCCTTCCGATTACTACTTGTTTTCATTGATTTCTCACGTCCTTTCCATGAAACACTTCAGCAATTACGCCTTGATGAAAAATGCCTTGATGACTGGACCACCTCAAAAGATGTACGGTTTTTCTGGGAGGCATCCACAAATTGACAGAGAGCTAGGAAAAATGTGCAGCTAACAATGGCACGTACTTTGAATAAACCATTTCTTACCTTTCTCCGAAATTAAACTTGTTTTTTTGTGTTGGAACAAGTTGGAATAAGTGAAAGGCACTGAGAGGGGCACGGGCGTAGCCAGGATTTAGTTTGGGAGGGGGGTTAGTTTGAAGTAAATAAAACAACAAAAATATACTACTCGACAAGAGATGGCGTTACTGTGGGCAACGTCCACTAGTTCAGATATATATTCAATTCAAATGTAATAATTTAACTGTCTTCACTCCTCGTATTTTTTCGGTATAATATTAGGTAATATTTGGCTTATTTCGGGGGTTTAGCCCCCCCCCCCTTGGTTACGCCCGCGGAGAGGGGATTATTTTGAAGGAGACAAAATAAATTTGGACCAGCATAAAAATATTTTGCATTTAATTTAAAAAGTCACCTTACTTTTTGATCATGGTAGTATGGGTCAGTATAACGAGAAGTTTTAATAAAAAACAACATATTAATAAAAAAACCAATTTACAAGGTTTGATTATCTAACAAAATGAAATAAAGACGATTTTTCACAATATATTATTTATTTTAAAGTACATGCTATAAATTATAAATTAATGATGATTTCCACTGATCGAATTCCTAACTCAATTAATATAATCGATTGCTTTTTAATGATCGCACGAAAAATAGGTACAGGATTTCTATCACATAATTAGCTTTATGATAAACTCAATATACAAATAATAAATAGGTAATTTTTTTAAGTCTATCGTCAACATGAACATGAATACGCTTTACGAACTGTTGATATAAATTCCTGCATTGCTTCTTCTTTGGATAGTCCTTTTTTCTTGGACCAGGCATCCCACTTGGCTTTTTCCACTATGTTGAATGCACTTGGTTTTGCTAAAAATATATTCGTCATTATTACTGAATGATTTCCCCTTTTTATATTCTAGATGATAACGAAAAATGTTGGAAGTCTTTTTTTAGAAATACATAACATATTAATAGTGTCGTTAATAAAAATATATTCGATCAATTTCATAGTATAGTTCGGTTCAAGATATTTCGTTTCCTTTCGGCGAAATGTTAATTGCCCCAATAAATTTCAATTAAAATATTATCAAATATTTCATCAATCAATCATATCAAATATTATCAAATATTATCAATAAAAATATTTCAAAGGCGCCAGAGTCGGAGTGGTTTAACTTCTGAATAATTTTGGAAAAAATAAAATTTTGTTAAATTATTATTATTATTATCACAAACATGATTCATATGATCGATCATCTCAGCCTAGGCTGGTTAGGTTTACAATGCCAAGATAAGAAAGCAGTTCAGCTCCTCCCATTCAGCTAGTACCTTACAAACAATGTGGCAAGTTTATAAGAGAACTGCTCTTTGTCCTACTGTGGTAATCGATTTTGAAACACCAAGAATTTCCAGGTTTTTGAAAAAGGTTTTGCTTACTAGACCTTCGGCGGATATATCAAAAGATAGCACCACTACTTTCTGGAGTTTCCATTGGTTTTTCAGGTCAAATGCAAGATTTTCATACTTCGTGACCTTTTCCATTTCAGTTTTTCTGATGTTGTGAGAGAGTGATATCGCAATGTCAATTATGAAAGCTCTCTTCTGCTTTTTGCTAATTAGAACAACATCCGGTCTATTATAGTCAGTCCGATCTGTTGTAATTGGTCTATCCCAGTAAATAATGGTATCGGCTGACTCAAGTACGGGGGATTGCGTGTACTTGTAATACGGTGGAGGTATCTTATCAAATAGAGAGTGCTTTAAAGGGATTTGCTGGCGTATAATTTTCGCCAGCTGATTATGCCTGCCTAGGTAAGCATTAGGGATAAGGACCGGACACCCTCCAATAAGATGTTCAACTGTTTCTCCCATACCGCTGCACTTCCTGCACTTGTCGATGTCTTAAATAAATAAATAAATAAATACACACTTTATTTAGCATATGCAGCTAATAGTAACAAAACAAAATCAATATACAAAAAAAATAAAAGTAAGAAAAATTCTAAAAAATCTTAACAAAAGAAAATACAATCAAAAGGCAATAACCAACATTGTTCAAATGATAAAACACTCTATTGCTTCAAATAATAATTTAACAGTCTAAAAATACATGCACATTAGGAGCGCTCCCTATGTGGGCGGGCAAAGCATTGAAGAGACAAACACCTTCCCAAAACAATGTCTTCTGGAGAGCAGTAGTTCTCACAATTGGTACATCATAATTGTTCTTAGAACGGACATCGTACTAATGCATATTTACTCTTTGTACCAAAAAAGTATTCAAATAATGGGGCAACAAATTATGTTTTATTTTATCTATCAATCGAATGTGAGCCCCTTCAATGGCCCGCGCAACTGAAAACCAATCCAATGACCGCAACATTACCTCTATCGGTGTATACCTATTACAGTTCAATAGTACACGCATAGCCTTGTTCTGCTGTATTTGAAGTCTACCAATACTCTCCTTATTACATGATATCAGCACAGACATACAATAGGTAAAATGGGGTAAAACTATAGTATTATATACAAGCCTCTTGGACCATGGTGATAAATGTGACGATATACGACTAAAGAACCCTATTTTTTTCCCAATCTTTCTACATAGATAACTGACATGATTACAAAATGTTAGCTGAGGATCCAACAGTACTCCTAAGTATTTAATTTCTTCATAATTTCTTCTTTCTTCATAATTCTTTCATAATTTTTTGTCCTTACAACCTTATCTTCAATAGCTGTCGCGAAGCCTTCTGTTTCTGAATATAATAGTCCATCGGTAAGCCGCTTTAGAGACAAATGTTTGTCAATAGAGTCATCCTCAAGTGATTTAGGATATCTTCCATATAATGTCTGTTGTTTCCATTCTTGAACGATATCCTTCAGTGCTGTCCTACCATCAACACGAATTTGTCTATTTAGATTCAGCGGGGTGAAACCCTGGTCCTTCTTGACAACCAGTTTCATTAATGTGCTATGTGAACTAATGAAGCGCTCTCTCATCCTATTCTCCTGGTTGAGACAAAGATTCTTGACATTCCCAAGCCCTCTGCCTCCCAACTTTCTTGGGATATATAGCCTTTTTGTAGACGAATTGGGATGTAAACATCGGAACTTTGTTAATGTTCTTCGTGTCAATCTATCCAGTTCATCCAGATTTACTTCAGACCATTTAACAATGCCAAAAGAATATGTCAGAGTTGGCACCGCCCAGCCATTGATCGCTTTAATGAGGTTTCCACCATTCAGTTTGATGACGGCACGCAAGTGCCATGCCCCCCCTAAATGTGTAAAGTGCTCTGCCGATCACAGGTCCAGGCACTGCCCAAAACCCAAAGACTCCCCGGCCAAGTGCGTTAACTGCGGCGGTGATCACACCGCCAGTTATCGTAACTGTTCGGCCCGTCCCGCGCCCCGCACTGCGAAGGCTTTGTCCTCGCAGCGCGCCCAAAAGGCTGCTCCACAGCCAAAACCCGCGAAAATCCCCACATCCACCTTCGTGTGGGGATCTCAGCGCCAAGCGCAACCCCAACCCCAAGTTAACGTTCAATCTGACGTAATTCAGATAGTTAACCTTTTAACCTAGCAGATTATGGGCCTAGTAATGGCCCAATTAACATCTGCCTTCCCCAACAATGTCCGTTAAACCGGACTCCCTAAAAATAATTTCCTGGAATGCCAACTCCGTACGTGACAAGAAGGAGGAACGTGCTCACGTACTTTCGGCACACAATATAGATGTCATCCTAATTCAGGAGACATTTCTTAAACCCTCCATCCGTTTCAGCATCCCGAACTATAAAGTTCACAGGGATAACAGAATCGACGGCCGTGGTGGCGGCACGTTGATTCTTATCAAAAGAAACATCCGGCATTTTAGACTTCCTAAACCAGAGCTTGCCACTCTGGAAGCCACTGCCATTTCTGTCGAGCTCAAGGACCGACCTATCATTTTATATTCCGTGTATCAGCGTTTCGGTGAACCTTTGGTTCCGGCTGATTACACCAAAATCTTTGACACCGATGCCGCCATTATTATCGGCGGCGATTTCAACGCACACAACACTCGCTGGGGTTGCAGAACCACGAACGATCGTGGTAGCACCCTAAGCTCTGTGTGCGAATCGCTCGGGTGCCTCATCGCCTTTCATGATGAGGCTACCCACTATGCCTATAACCACCCGCAACACACGGGATCGGTTATAGACTTCTTCATTACGAAGAATTCCTCCAGAGCGATTGCCACGTCGGTCCTGCACGAGCTCGACTCTGACCATCTTCCTGTCCTCCTCGAATTGGGGGACGGCCGGCTCTTGGGTGCTCCGTTCAAGTTGACTTATAAAGTCACTGTATTTTCAAGTCATTCGTAGTTTTGCGCCAAACAAAGCTCCGGGCTGCGACGGTATCACCGTTAAGCAGCTCCGAAAGCTTCATAGCAAGCAAATCACAGAAACCACGAATATCGTGAATTCCATTCTGCGTTTGCAATATTTTCCCGCTTCATGGAAACACGCTAATTTAGCAGTTATTCCGAAGAAGAGAGGGGCGAACCTCTCTTCTGATTTCAGGCCCATAAGCCTTCTAAATAATCTCTCCAAGATAGCCGAAAAGGTCATTCTTTCCGCACTAAATGACTTTACCGACAGCAAAGGTATAATACCTAACGAGCAATTCGGGTTCCGAAAGGGACATTAGTCCCTGCAGCAATGCGCAAGGCTTGCTGGCGAAATACACCAGGCTTTTCGATTAACAAAGTGCGTTGGCGCTGTGTTTCTCGATATTTCCAAAGCCTTTGACAAAGTATGGTACCGTGGTCTTATAAGACCATGGAATTAGGTTTTCCTAAAGACCTTACCATACTAATGCTCTTTCCTGTCAGGCAGATCCTTTCAGGTAAAGATTAATTCGTCCCTTTCAACGAGAAAGCCCATAGAGTCGGGCGTCCCGCAAGGTTCACCCCTTTCTCCGGCTTTGTACAACCTGTACATAGCCAAAATTCCCTGTTATAGTGACGTTAGTTCTGCATTTTTCGCAGTCACTGCCTTCTTTGTCACGTCACGTCATGCGTCAGCTATTCATAACCGACTGCAAAAGCAACTTAACGTTGCAATTTCCTGGCTTAAATTCTGGCGCCTGCAGGTCAATCCTAAAAAGACCCAGGCGATTATCTTCACCAGAAAGCGCTCTAAATGCGCAGCCAGACTGCTGGTTGACAAAGGATTGCAAAAATTCCGTGATTGCAAAAAGCAACCTATCTAGACCTACATTTTGACCGCTCTCTTCAGTGGTCTAATCAAATCCAGCTAACTTTAAGTAAGGGGTACGGTATCTTCAAACTCGCGTACCCCTTAATTTCCAGATCGAGCAAGCTAAACCCTTGCATCAAAGTAAATATTTATAATACTTTAATTAGATCCGTATATTTATACGGTCTAATAGTGTATTTTCGCTTCCTGTCACTTTATTCGGTGCACAGATTAAGTTCTTCAGAACAAAACCTTGCGTTTGGCGCTCAACGCTCCATGGTTTGTTCGGAACACCCAAATTCATGCCGAAACCGGAGTCCCCACGGTTTCACAATTCTTTGAAAAAGCTTACGAGAAGTTTGTTCTAAAAGCTTCTCTAAGCGAAAACCCGCTCGTCCGGAAAATTCCGGAAAATTTACCCGGACCTCCCGGGTAAATTGAGCCATAAAAATCCCCAATGTCATTGTACGGGCGGCAAGCAGAAGGGAACCGAATATCGGTTCCTGGCTTGCGTAAGGCCGCTTCGACTATAAATAACAGAATGATGCACACTCCCCGGCGTCGTCGGATGGCGGCCGATCAGTCACTCTTTTTCGATCCGTCGGACCGCCATTCGGCGAAAACTCCATCGAATTTCCGATGGAAGTAAAAATAATAAAAAATAGAAATCTAGCTTTCTTGCTCTTTTTCCTTTCTTGTTAACCTTCTTGTTAACTTTCTTGTTAACCTCTAATAATTGAAATACTATCCTTCTTGTCTTTCTATTAACTTAAATGACAGCCGGAATCTTCAATTCCGGCAGGTCAAAGGTCAGCTAGAGACCTCCAAAACGTAAAAAGCGCCCATCTTAGGGTTTGAATTTCATTATAAACTAGTAGGAGCCTCCGGGCTAACTAAAAAACCTGGCTGAGGAAGTCGAAGTCGAGAAGTTCAGTTTGGTGTTTAGGAGTTTTGTTAGACGTTTTTGGTAAAAAGTGGAAATATTCTTCTTTAATAGGCTATGATCAAATTTATGATTTTGAAGCATTCATAAATATTTGTATGAGTCTTCTGATGCTAGTTCTTGTATACCGCGCAGACTGTTGAATCTTGTTCTTTTATTATTCCCTTTTGTATGCCGATAGTGAAGTATTTCTCGAGTCCGAATGACATTTTGATATCCCTACTAAATATTTCAACTGTTTTTATTAATGAGTTTAGTTTATCTCTTGTTTCTCCATAGAGTTTTAAGTCGTCCATGTATAGCAAATGAGAATGATATTATTATTATTATTATTATGTATGACTAAAACATTACTTATTGGTTTGTGTATTTTGAATTTATTAGTACAATACAAATTATAACTTAAATTTAATTATACATTTAATTCGGTTTCACTCTCACTGTCACTTTGATCTACATTAATAATAAGTGGTTCTTCTATTTTATTAACATGGTTAATCGAATTTATCCAACTTCCTTTGGAAATATTATCTACAACATTCTTAATTAATGTTGCAGCACTTGCGCTTAGAGTCGGAGAAATATTTTCTACTCTAACATTGGATTTCACCTTTTTGCTGGCGTCTCATGTGTATCGAACCATGTTTCATCAAATTAGATAATGGGACAATTTTTTAATATGTATTTTTCAATAGAATTTAACTAATAGTTTAACTGTCATCGCTGCAATCGTTGTGATTTCATTAATATTTGTCTTTTATTAATGATCCGATATGCAAAACCCATTAGAGATAATATTCTCCGAAGGCTAGGTCTGCTGCAAAGAATGTTGGTTTCATCATTTCTTAGTCGCTGTTGCAATGAATGCAATGCAGGCACAGTTTGCTCTTCATATATAGCATACATTTTGTTTCGAATTAAGTCTTTGTCGCTTTCGTCAACAGATTTACTGTAGACAATGGCGTTTTCGTTAATGAAGACGTTTCTGCTGAGGCTGCATTTACATTAAGCCCCCTATTCAATAAAGAAACATACACATTTTTAACAATTTGCTATTGACGATGTTTTCTTTTAAAATTAGCACTACCGGAGGCACAATGATTATTATCTTGCCAAGAACGCCACATTTTTAGCACATTTGAAATAATAAAAATGCGATCGAAATTATAGAACTGCACTGTTTAAGAAAAGAATGCGAACTAAACTAAAATATGCCGAAACTACTAAACCAGATATGAAATTAATTTTATCTTTTTACCTGTTATTTTATTAGGCCCGGTCCTGTTTACGTCTTTTTGCAACTTTGCCGAGTTTCGTTACGATAGGGGATGTTAACAGTTTATTGCAGCCATTCGGTCAACGATATAGCTTGAACCGCACTATACAGGTAGCCCTTCGTTTACGCCGGCTCAATTTTCGTCGACAATAACGTCGCTGTGCGCAATTCGCCGTATACAAGAATAAAGAAGGGTTATTATGTCAAATAAAAAAAGTGCACCAAAGTTATCTAACCATGTTAAGAACGCGTGGCAATCTATGTCTCTCGAAACAAAAATGGAAGTTATTCGAAGAATGGAAAATGAACAAACACGCCCTAATATCTGTAGATCTTTCAAGTTCAATGATCTTCCGTTATTTTCCATCCATCCTTATCTCCATCGACTGTTACTACCATTATGAAAACTACAGATGAATTAAATACTCTGCTCAACAGTCTACGGCAGTAAATATAAAACATGTTACAGTAGAGGTAAAAATTTTGAAAAAATGGAATCGGTATGAGTGGATGATGTAAACCAAAAAAAAAACATTCCCATGGCGAAGGTGAAGAACCTTTTTTGGTAAGCAAGAGCTGGTTTATGAGATTTAAAGCCCGAAGTAACTGTCGTAGTGCAAAATTATGTGGTGAAGCAGCAAGTTAGATGTTACGGCGGCGACTACTTTTCCTAAGGACTTTCAAGGCTATGTAGAACAAGGCAACTATTCTCCAGACCTAATCTTCAACGTTGATTGGCTTTATTGCAAAAAGTTACCAGCATGAAGTTTTATTTCTCGTGAAGAACGTTCCAATTCAGATTTTCAAGTTGCGAAAGATAGATAGACTTTGAAACTTAAACCAATGTTAGTGTATCATTAACAGACAGCACGTGCTTTAAAGTGTCGAAATAAAGACATGTTACCAGTTTATTGGAAATGGAACAAGAAAGCTTAGGCCACACAAGATGTTTTCACAAATTGGTACACAAGTTATTTTTACCCTACTGTGCTTCGTTTTTGTGGAGAAAATAAATTACCACCAAAGGCACTTTTGGACAATGCTCCAGGACATCCTTGATGATGAACAAAACCTGGATGAAATAAGAACACCATTGAATGTCAAGGTTGTTCATATGCTTCCCAGTACACCATCTCTTTTGCAACCAATGGATCAGGAGGCTATTGGAACATTCAAAGCTTAGTATCTCGATAATGCATTTATGAAAATGCTGAGAGTTTTAGGCACTTCAGTACCAAAATAGTTAACAACTATTCAATTAATTAACATCAAGTCTATTTGCAATGAAGTTTCAGCAAAATGCTTAAAAGAAGTTTTGAGTAAGTATTTTGAAGAAGTAGCACATCAGGAGAATTTAATTGAAGACATTACCAGGCTTGCACGTGATTGGAAGATGTTACAGCTGAAAAAACTTTTAAAGCCCATGATCAGCCACTCTCGAATGAAGACTTAGAAGAATTATATATCGTGAACAATCAGAGAAGGAAGAAAACGAAGAAGAAACTCCAAGACTTATGAAAACGCCCGATCTAAAGCATATCCTTTCAATTACGGAATGTTTGACGGATGAACTTGTGAGTTAGACAACTATTGGGTGCGAAGTGCAAATGTAAAAAGGAGCATAATCGCATACATTCAACCATATTCTGAAATTCTTAATGAAACAAAAATATAAACAATTAAAGATAGATACTTATATAGATAAGATATCCGAAACTGAAAATAAAATTTCATTTGTTTTTCTTAAGATTTTTAATAAAAACATTTCACTTTATTTTATCATAAAATTCATTTGAAAAATAAAATTGAATTTATAATATATGTATTTTGTATTATGTTGTGTTAATAAACAAAATTATTCGCTTATTTTTCACTTATGTAGGACCTAACCCTATACCTCACTGTAAATATGAGTTAATTTTGCAGCGTTTCGATTTGCGCCAATTTATGTAGGAACAAAATTGCGACGTAAACCGAGGGCTACCTGAACTGTCATTTTATGTCTTCGAATAGACTCAATTACTGCAGGTTATTTTTTCTTCTTTAATTACATTATTTATTTATTCTTAACTCTATTCTTGGAAGTATTTTCCCTCCCGGTGCATATCCTGCCGCAAACAATCAAATTTTACAGGTTTCATTTGCAAAAACGGTTATAACAGTGATATGACCAATGTGTCAGGTTCAGAGATGGCGAACCTTTATCAATCTACGTGTCATTTTTTCTAAAGAAATATTTAATGAGGTCATGACGTGCCGCCAAACTTTTGATTAATGGGAAAAAAAATTAACTAAATACTATCAACTTAAAATGCCTCAGTGTCTTTTCCTTGGTCTAGTTTTTCATATAAATCCAAATCTCTGGTGATTTTTTTCAAGTTTGGGAAATACTTGTAGTTTTTGATAACAATATCCTTACTGAAAACTTGCAGTTTCGCCTCAAAAACACAAATGAGATCTATCATAACGATAATTGTTTTATTTGCGCCTTGCGGCTTTACGTTCAATTCATTGAAGTGCTGCATGTCTATAAAAACATTAATTTGGAAAGAAACATAACATCCATCAAAAATATACATAACCTTCCTACATTATTTTAAACTTAAAGTAAAAAAAAATGTTAAAATAACTCCATCGAAGCAGATGCCATGGAATGAAAAAAGAAGAAGAAAAGCCTATGTCGTAGATTTTTTATAGAAAATATTATTGATGGAATGCAAACAACGAACATTTTGTGTTTTAAAGAACCAAATATGTATGAGAGGTGCTTTTAAAATAGTTTTTAGTACTCAAGAAGCACAGAAACTAATTTGGAATACCCAAACCACACGACAAATACATCTCGATGACAGATCTAAGTGAAATCTTAGTTTTTTGATGTCAAATAGTACCACCTTTAAATAATTCAACGTAAAAAAAATCGTTCCTATGTGTAACTACATCACTAGTCACATCAGGATTGAGTGAAGGCTCTGTACAAGTGCTGAATCGTAAAGCTCTTCATAAATGATAATATTATCAATAAATCAGATAAGTTAGATAAATAGGGGCTGATTACAGATATTAATCTTCTAGGAACTGCATTTTTTGTAGCTTGTTGGACTTCAGACAGATCACTATTCTCGCAATTTTGCAGACTGTTAAGTATTTTTTTTGTCACTTCTTATTTTTAATTAAAGTAAAAACAGATTAATGTAAACTAAAGTGATCTATGTTAAATACGGCAACTAGTTATACCGATGTGTATGTAATTTCGGTATTCAACGCATACTTCTGTCGAAAGGGATAGGGATACGATCAGTGTTAGACTAGTATCAGACGAGCTGAACTGTTTGGTGCCACTTAGAACGCGCCCCATAATTTTGACACCACTTGATTCGCGACTTGGAAAGCACCACCCACGGTTTAAGCACCAAGCACCAAGTTTTTCCAAAATAAACACTGCATTAAGTGATTCCATTTCAGTGTCCGCTTCCTGGGACAACGTGTGACAGACTGATTAGAAAACCATAGCCTACTTTGCGGTGCCAGCTACTTGGTGGCAGGAGCCCGCCTGTTGATGACGGAACCCCCTGTGAATATCTAAATAAACTATCTTGAACATAGGGGCGCGCGTCTTAGGATACGCCACCCAGGATGCCTAGGGTGATACTAGCCTTAATGTATACGTGTCGGTAAAATTCCGTTCAAGAAACTATATCGCCCATCATCTGGGCTCACACTTATTTAACGTTCAGAATCAAAAATAAATCAGTAAAAAAATCGTGTTTCAATTAAAAATAAACTCCACTGCCAACACAGATTATTTCACGATTAAAGTTGGTGTTTTGATGGACTTTGGATAACTTGTCAATGGGCTTAAGTGAATAACTTCTACTATAATAATAATAATTAACAAATTAATTGAGCATTTTATGAAACATTAAAAGCAAATGTAAACAAAAACAATCTAGCTTCCATAATTTATTGTTACCCTATATTTGTTATTGCTTACGTTTAGTGATATCGCCCTTGGTGACTTGTTTTAATAAACCATAGATCTCTAATCCATCGAATGTGGATGGTGGACATCCTTTTTTGTTTGACAATTTTAGACAGGATTGAAATCTCTCGGAAAGATATACCTGAAAAATGAGAAGCATTTCAAAATATTATTGTTCATTATACTATATGTAGGGTCGAACTGGGTTTTTTACCATGAAAAAAAAAGAATAGAAATATAAGAATCAATGAAGGTACTAATTTCGAAAAACATATGATCTTTTTACGTGCGATTTACGTTTTAAGTGCGATTTGATAGTGGCCTCTGAAGTGGCGGAGATATGGTACAAAGAATTTTAACAAAATAAATGAAGATCAGATGACTCAAGATCAGAACCATATGATACATGTTGCACCATGTCCGAACCAAGCTGCAACAATTTCTGATCAGTTGGATTCTTCACTCGAAGCGGACTATACTTGAAAATACCAAATGAGATTTTGGCGAAACGTCGTGACTCTTCACAGAACAAACGGATCGACACTCGGAATGATTTAGCATATATATATATATATATATATATATATATATATATATATATATATATATATATATATATATATATATATATATATATATATATATATATATATATTAGGTGTGGCGATTAATAATTCTTATTTTTTTTACGAGATGGCTCTGAAAACAATGATCGATTCACAATCTAATCTCTTTTGTCACTTTGTTGCTATAGCAGTACCTTTCAAAATGTTAAAATGTTATTGATGTTTCGAGCCAAATAAGAAGCATTTGCGGCATGTACTGCTTTTCTTGTTCAATCGAAAGAAAAACGCAAGTAAAAGCCGTCGAATACTTGTGGAAACTTACGGTGGCAATGACCCAACGCAAGATGCTTGTGGACGTTGGTATAGATAATTCAAAACTGCTGATTTCGACTTAAAAGACAAAGAACGCCCGGGTCAACCGAAAAAATTTGAGGCTACCTAATTGCAAACATTGTCGAAAGAAGACGATATGCAAACTCAACAACAATTGGCAGAGAGGTTGAATGTTGGTCGCCGAATCACTTGTAATCGTCTGCATGCCATGACAGAAAGAAAAGCGAAAATCCGTGTGCAAAGTTTTACTTTCTTGGCTTAAAAGAAAGACTGTGAAGATATATTTCGAAAACCCAACACGCAGAAAATAATGGGTTGATCCAGGACAACCATCATCAACCGGAAGACCGAATCGCCCTGGAAAGAAGACAGTGCTGTACGTTTGATGGGATCAGAAGGGTGTCGTATACCATGAGCTTTTGAAATCAGACGAAATAGTTAATACATTTAGCTACCGTCAAAAAATATCTATTTAAACCATGCATTGATGGAAAAGATTCAAGACTAGGTAAAGTTATTTTGTAGCACGACTCACCCCATCACACACAGCGAAAGCGGTCAGAGACACCATTTCTGCACTTGGCTAGGAACTCTTGCCTCATCCGCCGTACTCACCAGACTTAACCCCTTCCGACTACCACTTGTTTTCATCGATCTCTCACGCACTTTCCATGAAACACTTCAATAATTACAGAGATGTCGAAAAATGGCTTAATGACTGAACCACCTCAAAATATGTACGGTTTTTTCGGGAGGGCATTTATAAATTGCCAGAGAGATGGGAAAAATGTGCAGCTAGCTATGGCCTATCAATTCTTCTATCGGAACATTCGGTGTGAAACACTAAACTCGAAGAGATTCGCTAAACACGAAATCACTTTTATAAAACTTCTTGACGCGCGTTTCGCTAACTATATTAAGATCATCAGGAGATGATTAATGTTATATATATTCTATTTATTGATAGATTTGTCCGTTACTTTGTAGTAGTTCATTTTTTAAACCGAACAAAACAATTTTTTACTTTGTTATCAATCACTTTTATTTTATGTGACTAGAGTTTCGTAAAACAATGTTACATTATTATTAACACATTATTAACATTATTATTTATATATTAATTTATATTAACATATAAATATTTAAGAGATACTACTAAGAGTTTTAAAATACTACTTAGAGTTTTAAAGTAGTGTTTGATAATGTAACATCGTTTGACGAAACTATAGTCACACGAAGTGAAAAAATATAAAATAAAAGTAAAAAATTGTTTTATTCGGTTTAAAATATATATTCTATTTATAAGCGAAGTTATGAGAATATCGTGGGGACAGGTAGAAAACCTAAAAGAGTTGACAATATGAGGGTTAAAGAAGAATTCTTAATTTTTAAGGACGACGCTCCGATTCAGTTTCGTATCCATCATGTCATTGTAGGCTCGAAAGTACTACATATTTGTTTGTTATATTTTTGACGATAAATTCAAAAATGGTAAGTCCACGCAATGACTCTTCAGGTGTTACTTCAACATCGAACATCATGGTGAGATCCTCAGCCACACTACCATTCTCAGAAGGTTAGCTTTATAAAGGTATAACTTGGAACGAAGCAAACAAAGTAAAGGGCCTTTACGCTTTAGCCCTTAGGGCCTTAGCCCCAACACCTAACATATAGATTTATCAGAAATATTAAAAATACTCTAATAGACACAAAATTTAGATATATAAGAAAAAGAATATTCAAAATCTTCCGAGAAAGATTACTTACCCTTTCGATTTTCTCAGTCATTTCACAACTAAACTTTTTTACAGTTTTTTTATTTCGAAAAAATTAAATTCGAGAGATACGCGAGTTATCACAAGAAGTAAATGAACTGTAGGCTGCATTGGTTCATGAGGGTTTGTGTAAGAATAATACGGATTTCCTCATTTTATAAGCAGCATCTTCGCTATTTACTCTATGATTTATACAGAGTGACCATATTACTACGCACCGTAATGTGATTATATAAATATTGATTTGATAACGATAGAATAAATATTAATAGTTGTAAGTATATGTGACTAACAGGATGTAAACAAATCTTTGTTGTCTTGATTTGATTTTGTGAAGGATAATTGTTGTTTATAATGATTATTGGAATATTACTTGACGTTGAAGTCAAGGGAAAACCTAAATAAATATATGCTGTCCGGAACAATATTTTTTAAAATTTTTCGACCAGATATTGCCATATGGAGTAAACGTTTTAACTAATAAGGAGTTTATCAATGAACAAAATAAATATAAATCTATGGTCTAATGCCAGGACTTTGTAGCAGATCTAATGTTTGTCCCTCAACTTAATTTTCGGCCTTTTTTGGCTATATTTGACATTTATTTATGAAAAAAGTTATGTAAATTCAATCTTTAAAGTAATCTTCTTCATTCCTATAGACTTTCATTATGTTTCAGGCAACTTTCAAATCATAGATTCGAAAAAACTTTGTAGTTTTGATGTGAAGAATTTATTCATACTTTTTTGGCCATTCTCATAAGATGTGAAGCGGCTATCAATCAGGTGATGTGGCAGGGATCGGGAGAGATAAAAATCCGAAGGGCTCAAGTCTGGAAAAAAAGTTTTATCCACTTTTCATCAGAGGTCACAATCTTTTTCTAAAATTGCCAACCACATTACCAATTTTCCCTGGTTTGTGTAAACGTTTAAAAATGCCGGTGTTACGAATTCCTGTCTGAGCTCTAGCAGTGTTCGACATAGATTTTCTTCAGTAGTGCTTCTAATTCTTCATCCTCAACTTATTTTTGGCTGCCGTGGCAGTTCTGCACCATTTAAGTCAATATTTCCCGTTCGGAATTGTTGGAACCACTCCTTACAAGTAGGGGACAAAACAGCACTATTTTCTAAAACCATACTAATCATATTCTGAGTTTCCGGAGCATGTTTTTTCAGTTGAAAGGCAAAAAGAAGACTGTGTCTCAAGTGTTACGTTTCGTACCATTTTCATGCTTGGAATAGAAAATATGTGTCATCGATGTGATTCATGAGGCATTTTCTCGAAAACACTTTTAGAGCCGTTCTCGAATGTCCGCCTGTTTTTGAACTGTATAGACGCCGTTGATGTAATTAACGGGGATTTTCTGAGAGCCAAAATCTGCACTTTTATTTATTAACTACGTCATTTGCATGAAAATAAGCTTCCATGCTCATAAAGATAGGCAAATCTTTGTTTTCTTCAAATGTACCAAGCATTGTATGAATAAATGTAAAGCGTCGCAAACAAAAAGAAAATGACAAATGTATCATAAATAGACACACTGTGCTCGCTAGTCCACAGCGGATAGATAGATACTAAAGAAGATCGTAGAGAAGGTCGGTAGATATCTGCCGCAAACCCTTTTTCCCTCTACTAGCTGAGTACTACCCATTCAAAAATCGTCTGATTCCCGTGGATCGGGGTATATGCGGGTGGTATAATATATTGAGGTGGGTCATCTCATTTAATACTTGCATTAAAAATTGAGGGTGTCCCAGTAGGTACTTCGGGATTTCCTTTTTCAACAAAATCAACATTTTTAGAAAAATAACATGCTTGTTATTTTATCAAAAAGTAGAGACATGACATTGCAGTTATGTTTTAAAAATAATATTCTCCAAATATCCCCCTCGGTTGTTTCTACACATCGTGTAAAAACAGTTGCAGTTGAATTTCACCTATAATTTGATGCATGTTTTGCTTCAGATCATTAATCGTTTTTTTCCAACAGGAAAAAGTCGAGGGGGGTTAGATCGCATAATCTTACAGGCCACTAATATCACCAATTCGAGAAATGGAGCGACAAGGGAAACTTGTCCGTAACAAATCCAAAGTTTCCCTCGCCGTATGACACGTGGCGCCTTCTTGTTGAAAAAACATATTGCTAAAGTGCATATTATCCAATTGGGGCCGTAAAAAGTTTAACATATTGCAATAGCTTTCGTCATTAAAATTTACCGTTTTGCCATTGCTATTTCCATGAAAAAAATGTCCTACGAACACTCCAGCCCACAATGCACACCAACCACACTGTTACTCGAAGAGCATTTAAAGATTTTTCTGCAAGTACTCAAATATTTTCACTTTCCCAAATTCTAATAGGTATTTCTGTTAATAATGTCGATTTTGCTAAGAGATGGCGTTACCAGATGGCGTTGGTATAGACCAAGGGTCTCCAAACTTTCAAACCTTAGAGCCATACTGATTACTCCAGTGGGTTCCAAGAGCCAAAACCGTTATAATTTTCCTGCCATTATCTGTAATTCGTAAACTAGTCGCCGAGTACGAGCCCTAAACGAGCATACGCTTGTATTTGTCCCGCGGGCCGTAGTTTGGAGACCCCTGGTATAGAATAATGACGTCTATGGCGTTTTGGAGGGAAACATACGCCATCAAAAGCCAGTTCGTTATTAATTGTCATAGCTTTGAATATGTCAAATTATGTACCAGAAAAATACGTTTTGCGGGGAAATTTAATAATCTTTCATTTGAAGAAAACGGCTGCTGAATATTATCGATTATTAGTTGAAGCTTATGGTGAACATGCTCTAACACAAAAAAAAACTTGTGAACGATGATTTAAACGTTTTAAAAGTAGTGATTTTAATCATATAAAAGACAAGAAGCGTCCAGGACAGCCGAAAAAGTTTGAAGAGGGAGATTTGTATTGGATGAAGACTCAACGTATACGTTGAAACAATTATCAGAAGCACGCTTTGGGGAAGATCCAGAAGGAAGGAAAATAGGTTCCATATGAATTGAAGGAACGAGATATTAAAAGGCGAAAAACCAATTGAGAAATTTTGCTTGCCAGACAGAGAAGAAAAGGTTTTTTGCATCTAGTTGTGACAAGCGTCGAAAAGTGGATCTATTTTAATAACCCAAAGCGCAAAAAATCATGAGTAGACCCAGGTCATCCTTCAACATCACGACCAATGCGCAATACGCATGAAAAGAAACCTTTGCTGTGTATTTGATGGGATAGTAGGGAAGCTGTATATTACGAACTGCTAAAACTTGGTGAAAGGATTACTGGCGATCGATATCGACAGCAATTGAGAAAATTAAACCGTGCTTTGAAGGAAAAACGACCAGAATATGCCCAAAGACACGATAAAGTGGTATTTCAATATGACAACGGTCGGCCGCATGTTGCAAAATGTGTAAAAAAACTATTTGGAATCCCGCCGTATTCACCGGACTTAGCCCCTTCAGACTACCACTTATTTTGATCGATACAGCATCGACTTTCAGAACAACACTTACATTCTTACGAAGAAGTGAAAATCTGGCCTGATGAAAGATTTAACATAACCTTAGTGGTGGAAATGAGCTTCATCGGAAAACATAATTTTATTGCAAAATTCTGCATTTATTTGCAAAATTCTAATACAATCTTCAGTCGTAAAACAAACCATGATTAAATTGTCGGATTTGTAGATAAAATATCTGCTTTAAATCGTTAAATTTATTGAGCACCGTTTAGAAAAAAGAATTATTCAAATGATTGTTGGGATGATACCAATGACTACATGTCGTTCAATTTTTTAACAGTGCAGAATCTTGATCTTGCCTTCACTATATATTTTAGTCAGATTTTTATTTCCGCCAGGTAAGATGTGATGCAAATTCATTATTATGATCCCAGGTACTCTAATGATCTTGTTTATCTAATTTATTCACTTCGGATAGTTGAATCTAATGAATACTAATATGTAAAACAGTACAACAAATTACGACAATTATTTAAACATATCCAAAGATATTATAGCTTGCATGAAGATGAGTTGTATTAATAAACTAATGAGACTGTTGGCGTAGCGTTCAATCTGATAACACTGATGGCTTTCCCTTTGAAGGGCAGACAAGACAATATCTGCAATTCTTTTCGTGAACCAAATCTTTCTAGGGCATTCTGAAAATGAGTGACAACGTGTGTTCGTGAAAATGATGATGTTCATCATCTGAATGACTTTTGACTACTACCAATGACTTGATTACTTTTATGTTAATAACACAGGTTTACAAAATAAAGAAAAATGTTGATGCCGCCGAGACTTAAACGCAATTTTAAAGAATAGTATCTAGCAACGCTCTCAGTAACATAAAACTATCAAAAATACGTACAGTGTTTAATCTACTCACATTGATAATATTTTCTTTTCAGTAGTCATTTAACTTCTTTATTTTTGTTGTTTGTTCAATTAAGTAAGTAAGTAGTTAGTAAGTAATAGAACCTGGAAGATATAATCGTCAAAACGATGATGTTTAAATGACCCCAACACTTTTTTGCGTTTGTGGTATACCGTGAAAAAGTTTCGAAAACCTATATCTGAATTTGTGTAAAATGCATATTTCGCTTGGTTTAACTTGAAAATCAAAGACGTTGTTAAACTATAAATCCGAAACAATATTTCTAAAATGTTTAGTGAACATTTAAGGAAATGGTCGAATAGTAAAAGAAATCAATTGAAGCTTGGTGTGCCTATGATTTAGAGGGAACCAAAAAATCACTACGATGACTGTTATTTTTGTTTAGTCAAGGTACATGGTATTAACTGAAAAAATATCTATCCCGATCTGGTATCTGCTAAAAGACCTGTTTCCCATTTAGAAGACGTCCCTGTTCCAATTTTTCGTGGCCTGTCTGATCGTTCAGATACAAAATGTAGAGAGGTAAGCTTATATCTATCCGAAGAGAGGCAAGCTTGTACTAGCGAAGAAAATGATAATTTTGAAGCTAAGTCATCAAAACGCCTACTTTTTACTCAAAATGCTTTAAGTGACTTATCAGAGATCTCGACCTTTCAAAAGAAAGATTGGCATATAGACTCAAAGAGAGAAATTTACTTTCTCCGGGTACTAAAATTGCATGTTACCGTACTCGAGAAAAAGGATTGCTTCCGTATTTTTGTCCTGAAAATGATGTTCTTTTTTGTGATAATGTCGGTGGTCTTTTATCAAAATTGGATTTCTTGATCTACCAGCCAAATGAATGGAGACTTTTATAGACAAGTTCAAGCGGAGTTTGAAATGTGTTTTGCCACATAATAGCAATAAGCATGGTGCGGTTCCCATTGCTCATTCCACCAAATTAAAGGACGAGTATGAAACCATATCTCTTGAATTGGAAAAACTCAAGTACCATGATCATATGCGTTGATTTAAAAATGGTAAACTTTTTATTGGGCCAACAAAGGGGCTACATAAAATTTACATATTTTCTCTGTTTTTGGGAAAACAGAGCTAAAAGCGAGCATTGGATTAAAATAAACAAAATATCATAAATACAGCATTAGTTACTAGAGACAAAATAATGTTTTGCCTCCGTTGAACGTAAAATTGGGACTAAAGAAATAGTATGTCAAAACATTGGATAAAAATGGTTCCTGTTTTAATTTTATATCGAGGAAATTTCCCGGTTTGAGCAAGGAGAAACATAGGCTTATTTTCGATGGACTGCAAATTAGACTTTTGGCGAAAAATAACAATTTCGTGCATTCAATGAATTATATAGAATCATTAACCTGGTTTTCTTTCTCCATGTTCAATGATGTAACAAAAGATAAAAAAATATAAATTAATCGTATTGTTTCGACACCTTGCATATCTCGAAAACTACACGTACATTTAAAAAAATATACACATATGTCCGAAAGTTTGGAATATTTACAAATAGGATATCTATCGCCTATGGTACCCAAAAAATTGTGATGTACATTTATTTTAGACCGTTTTTAAATGAAAATAACAAAAGCATTGTTTTGCTGATAACACAGGCTTTTCGATTTTTTCACATTTCGCTGATACTGATACCTACACATTATTTCAGTTCTTTTTCAATTTTCAATCAATCCGTTTAAAAATGTCTAGAAACATGATATCTCATTTTAATAGATCAAGAGTAATTGCTTTGTTACAATAGGGCTTTAATCAAAGTGATATCGTGGAAATTGTAGGTGTTTTCCAAAGTGTTGTATCGAAAATTCATAAAAAAAATCCAAGAGACAAATGACGTAAAGGATCACCCCAGAAGTGGTAGAAAACGATGAACAACAGCTGCATAAGACCGGCAGATATCAATGACAACTCGACGAAAGCGTCTAGAATTTATAAGTGGTATATCAAGGGAGTTTGTTAGGCTTGAAGGGGTAAATGTTTCACGACAAACGATAACACCTTTACGGGTTCCCAAACTAATCATTCAACAAAAAAATCTAAGATTGCAATGGGCTCATAGTCCTAACGTGATGAAATGGTGGATCATAGTCCTAACGTGATGTTCTCCGATGAGACGAGAGTTGACTCGGTTTCTGATTCACGCAGAATATTAGTTTGGAGAGCTCCAGGTCGACAGGCACGACTAGAATCAGCTCAACCACGTATCCTATTTGAAAGTGGGAGCATGATGTTTTGGGGTGGTATTATGAGGGGTACATAGACATCTCTACTGGTCCTGGAGAGAAGCGTTACTGATCCTTTGAACATTGCGGAAGTTTTAAATTCTGTTTTGCGTCTGTTCTAAGGCGCAGTGGATGTAAGCGCATATATCTCCTCATCGAACAGCAGCAGTACAAATTTTTCTTGAAGAGGAGGGAATAACCAAGTTAGGGTGGCCAGCAAATTCCCCTGACATGAATGTCAGTGAACGTGATTGGCACATTCTAAAAACCACGTATGAAGAAACGAAACAATCTTCCTCTTACCCTGCGATAACTAAAAGATGCTGCTCGTGAAGAATGGAAGAGAATTCCACAAACCTAAATTGATCATTTGACCGACAGCATGCCAAATTGTCTACAGGCAAGCATACAGACCCATGTGCTTGTGTAATTTTTTGACTACAAAATAATAAATCAATTTTACACATACTGGTCATTTGGTGTCGAATTTTATTTGGTACCAGTTGTAATAAAGTAATAAAGGTACCAGTAAGAGTAGTAATAACATGATGATTACGTAAATGAGTAAAAGAAAGACTTAATATCAATAAAAAAGTGAAATGTTTGAATATTCCAAACTTTTGGACATATGTGTATGTACCGTTAGAACCAGCATAACGAGCATATTCAAAAACGTTTTTAGTCTTTCGATCACATAATCGACATTATTCCTGTGTAATTTTGTATTTAAAGAACAGAGAAAATATCATTGACACACACTGTAAACTCTCCACTTTTTCAAATCATTTAGTAAACATTGGAATAAGTATTGTAAATATTTGAGTGCTTGTGAACTTGAATCTATAGCAAAATGCATAATTGCTTTTAATTGGTAAAATTTACCTAAAGATAAAGTAAAACAGTATTAGTTTACATTTTAAACACAATATAATTAAGCCTGACTCTGACCCTGTAGACACTATATGTTTTATTTGAATAATGAGTAATGTGTTTTTATATTTGAATGAAAGGGTCGATTAAAAATCTTCCGGAATGATAATAAAAACAAAATAAATACAGTTATGTATATTGATTTATACACTACTTTATTATTATTGACAATATACTAACGGATGGGGCAAGTGTCACGCTACCATTTTAATTATTTATGACTTTTAAAAGAAACAAGACAGAATATTTTTTTCTGTAATATTTAATTTTGTGTTGATTAATTTTTGAAAAATATATCAATCAAGTGTGAGCCATTAACGGCAGGGCAACTTTATGCCCCTTTTAACAGATTTTCCACAACTTTTGTCAACATGTCTGGTGTTAATGCAGCAATTTTAGCACGGATATTGTCCTTGAGTTGTTGTTGAAAAATCCCCATGAAAAATAATCTGGATTGGTCACATCAGGAGATCGGATGGCATTATCACAGCAGAACAACCTTTGACAGTATTATAATCGCTTATTATTGTATGTAGGTAATAGGTCTTGAACAATTTTAATCTTATAGGAAAAATGTTACCGTATACTGGGGCAGATTTTTAATGTTTTTCAAACTTTTTGAAACAATTATTAATAAATATATTTTTCATTTAATGTTCACATGCCACTTGCGACTCTTTTGATTTAGTCATTCTAGCAAAAAGTATGTGCTATTGATATTAAAATTATAAAATCACTAAAAGAACCATGCACATTTATAATTAACTGTGACTAGGTAACTTAAAATAATAGGTGTAAAAGTAAACAATATTATGTAATAAACATATATTTATTACAACAAGTCTTAAAACTAAAAGGTTTAGTGAAAAAGAAACAAAAAATTAATAATCTTCACAAAATACACATACAAAATATGGATCTTTACTCTATGACAGATACCACAAACCCATTTCTTGCATGTGATACACTGTAACCAGTCTACTCCCTTATATGTGCCCCATTTTGTTTTACAAATAGAGTATACATCGTTACCTTCTTTTTTTTTTTTCTTTGATTGAGAAGGTTTAGGCAGAGACTCAACTGACTGCGTCGGTTCTTCATCAGACAATTGCATCACTTGACCTGGCCTAATTTTTTTACCACGCTTACGACTTCGTTCATTCGTCACACTCCGATTTTCTGGTAAGAGATCAATTAGAGATGAATCCAGAACACCTACGTGAGACGATGAAGTGCTTAATGTATAAGTTAGTCCATTTTTGATAGAGAGATTATTCCGACGCATGAAATTCACGATATAATCGGGTCCTGGTAGTTTTTTTAATTTTTTTTTAATAGTCCTACCTTGTTTATCCAGATATTTTTGAATTATTATAACCAAACCTTGAGGTTCAATAGGGAAACCCCATATTGCAACTTGACGTAAAGTGTCCGAAATCAAAGTTTCTTCTTCGGGATTTAATGTAAGAGGACCGCCAACTTTTTTGTTGTGTGTGTCACATAATCTATTTTGAATAGTGCCACGAGATATTTTTCACTTTTTACTTGCTTTGGCTTGAGACACGCTCTTTTTAATATCTTCTAGTGTTTTTTTTTTCAGGCCATCGTCACTATAATTTCGATAATTACGCGCGCCTGATACACTAACGTATTTACGAGGCATCGTAACGCAAGACACAACATCCCGTAACAAAACTCAATCATGCACAGGCAGGTTAGCGCCCGCGCTTCCCTTTCCCACACCCGCGATTCGCTCCCAAGGCTCGGTGCCAATGTCACCCCAGTTTACGGTACAAGTCACTTCTCAAAATTCAGCGTAAATAGCGTGGAGAAATTCCTAATTGTACAGTACATCGTTTAGTCGACGTTTCTGAAAACGTTTCTTGGACCTCTGATATGGGGCGTATCTCCAACTATTCCGAACTCTTGAAATAGCTTGAGCAAACGAAAAATTGCCGTTTTATCATCCACATCAACTATTACATCACCATCATCAGAATTTTTTTTCAGCATTCGTAGCAGCCATTACATAATCTTCATCAACTAAAATTTTGAAGAGAATCAGGATTGGATTTGGCCAACAGGGAGGCTATTTAAAAAAAATAAAACCAAAGTTGCTGTTGTCAATTATTGAAGAGATTGTTAGCTGAGCCGTTTTCAATTTTAACGTAAAAACGTCCAGCTTAAAATGGCAGATAATGAACCAATTGAAGAACATTTACGTCATTGCACGCTGTTTCATTTTCGATCGGGTGTTAATGCAACGGTTGCAACAAAGAAAATGTGTGATGTATATAAAGACGTATTGAAAGCCAATAAGTGCCAACGTTGGTTTAGAAAATTTTCCACTGGTGATTTTGCCTTATCTGATAGCGATCGAAGTGGACGCCCTGTAGTCTTTGATAATGACGTTTTAAAATCACTGGTGGCAACTGATCCCAAACTGAGTATCCAGGAAACAGCAAACACTCTTCAGGGTACTTGGTCAACAGTCCAAAGACATCTTCAAGAAGTCGGGAAGATTTACAGGCGGGGTATATGTGTTCTACATCTATTGTTGGGGACGAACAAAGAATAACTACGTACGAGGATTGTTACTGGTGACAAGAAATGGGTCTTGTACAACAACGACAATCCCAGCTAAGAATAACTTTCTCCAAATCAACTAGCCGTACCTACTCCTAAACCATACTTCACTTTAAATAATGTATTACTCTGTGTTTGGTGGGACTGTGGTGGCATAATTCATTTTGAACTAATGAAAACGGGAGAAACGGTTACGGTTGAATTGTATTGCCAACAATTGGATAGATTACGTGACGAATTGTTGGTAAAACCGCCAGCTCTGGTCAACACAAGAGGGGTAATATTGCAACGCGATTATGCCAGGCCGCATGCAGCCAGATTAACCTTAGAAAAAATAAGGCAGCTAAACTGGGAGGTTTTACCACATTCCCCATATTCTCCAGACATAGCATCATCCGATTTTCATTTATTCCGATCCATAAAACATTCCCTATAGAATCAAAATTTTAAAAATATCGATGATGTGCGAGCTCACCTACTAACATATTTTTTTTCAAAAGAAACAAAATTTTATAAACAGGGGATTGAAACTCTACGAGCAAGATGGCAAAAAGTCTTAGATAACAAAGGAGATTACATAATCGACTGAATATAAAATTAAATGTAAATAAATGTTTTTTTTGTTGCCACTGATCTAATTGGTTACTTATGGGTACTCCAATATATATATATATATATATATATATATATATATATATATATATATATATATATATATATATATATAACAATAACAATGCAGTGGTACATAATACAATAACGCGTTAAAATTGTTAAATTATTTTGAAAATTATGTTTTTAGAAAATTACGTGATATTTACGGTTTGCGCAATTGTCCATCTGAAGCAGTATTATTCGAATTGTTCAAAATTTTCAAGAAACGGGTTCGGTGGAAGTTAAAAGAAGAGCAATGTACACAGTGCATCTATTAAGTATCAGTACTTAAGATATATCTCAGTAACCAGTTATGCTATCTATTGTCGAGCGGCATCGTTTCAAAGCTTGGACATTCCTGAACATAACGAAACCTACTTTACCTCGATCGGTTGACATTTGTTGATTTATGACGTCTTGTTTACAAGCCAAAAAAGTTTGATGTATAAATAAAATCATGGAACAATGAGCTGTTATTAAATTTAACGCAAAACTCGGTAAAACTGCGTCGGAAACATTCAGGTTGATGTAGCAAGTGTACGGCGATGATTATTTAAACACAACAAATGTTTTTTCTATGACATAAATATTTTTTGGATGATAGAGTGTCGCTAGAGGATGACAAACGTGACGGGAGATCAATTTCAGCTCGCACTCCTGAAATGATCGAAAAAGTTCGCGATTTTGTAGCAAATGACCGCAATGCTTCACTAAAAATGATGGAAGAGGTCTTCCTGAATTAAATTCAATCAAAACTTCCTGAATTAAATTGTTACGGGGGATGAAACATGGTGCTTTCAATACGATCCAGAAACTAAGCGCCAAAGTGCGGAATGGAAGTCGAAAAATTCACCACAGGCAAAAAACACGAAAAATTCCTTCAAAAATGAGGACAATGTTCATTGTTTTCTTCAATAGCAAAGGCATCATTAACAAAAAGCTCGTTCCAACTGATCAAACTGACACTGGGTAGTACTACTTACAAGTTCGGAAACGATTGTTGTACAGAATTCGTCGCATTCGGCCAGAATATCGCGGTCCAAACAGCTGGAGTTTGTTGCACGATAATGGGCCAAGTCACAAACACATGTTAATTGTGAGTCAATTTTTGGCTCGAAACCAAGTCTGTGTGATCAACCACCTACCGTATTTACTAGAATTAGCCTCTTGTGACTTCTTGTTGTTTCCAAAGTTGAAATTAAAATTTAAAGGATATTTTTTGAAGACATTCAGACCATCCAAACAGCTTCGACGCTGGAGCACGCATTTGAATCTATTGAATCGATGTAGCAGATGTGTGGAAGCCAGAGGGGAATACTTCGAATAATAATTTATAAAAATGCGAGGTATATCGTTTTAATCACATTTTCCGAACCAGTTCCGATACTTCATGGGCGCACTGTGTACAGTAGAAGTGGCCGTTCACAAGAGCACATTGATTTGGTAAACGTAAAAGTGCTGCTGAAGATCCAGAAATTTCCATTAGTCGATGTTCACAACAATTTAAATTTAGGGAATCTACAACATGGCAAATATTACAAAAGAATTTAGATTAGAAGGTTCGAATAATACAGGAACGAATTTAATTCGCTACTGATGAGCTATAAACGAATTTATAGCTCATCAGTCGAATTATTTGGGAATTTTGCGAAATCTTGGTATGGGAGAGTTAAATATATCCCTTGAAGTTTCCCTTGCAATACTTGAAAACCACTTTTTTCTCGAAATATACGAACATAATTTGAAATTGTTTAACGTAATTGATAATTAATGACAATAATGATATATTGTTCACTCTGTAAATTTCGTTTTGCATACTATATATCATCATTGATAATAATACGTAATTAATAAATACTTTAGTACACATGAACTTAAATATTTTACGGAATATTTAATTATAATAATTATTACGATTGAACTGAGATTAATATTGAGAAATGTATTGAAAGTTTATAAATAAACACATGACGTTGTTTCACCAAATTAGCAAAATGTTCTCTTTAGCACAATTAAAATTGATGATAATAATATATCATTAATTATTTTTTAAACGGGGAATCCTGATTATAAAATGATCCAAAACCATCTGATGATGAACCGAAATGATGCCATTTTTAAGCGATAAATCCAATAAAAGGTTGTTTGCAGTGACGTTAAATATAAGGAAAAATGTGTTCAAACCGAAAAACCGTTGAAGCAATCTCTAATATTAGCTATTACAACAAAATTACAACAAAATTATTATATTTAGCTGGTGGTCTATGAAGAGTGTTTTACATAGTTCTAGACTAGAGGCAAACTGATAATAAATCAAGACAAAATGATAGTGTATTATTACAATTCTGAGACCTGAGACTTATTACAGACCTGAGACTTAATGTAAGCCTTTTATTTACAATTTCGTATTATATTACAAACTAGCTGTTATCCTCCCGCTTTGTCGGGCGTAAATTAAACTTTAATAATAATTGATTTTTTTTCTGATTAAAATTACTTTTAGAATTCCATAATTTTTCCCTGCTGTATAAAATTAATTGGAATCATTCCAAAACGATATTAAAAAATTCGGTAACAAAATATAGAAGATTAAAAGAAACCGGTGTAATTAATTTAAATAAAAACAAGTATATTGTATGCCTTCGGTAGATTTAAATTCAATATGGTTCCTGATTCTAAAGAATGCAATTAAAAACGTTTAAGTATTTCAATATACATTAATCACACAGTAAACCTCACCTTTCGAGGTGTTTCGCAAAAATATGATGACGGTATCTAATAGTCTAGGTATCTAATATCTAGGCATCTAATTATACAGGTGCCGGTCGCGTTGGTGCGGACGGTAAGAGCAGCGGCCTGTCGCTGCTGTGCCGAAACCGCACTGGAGCGGTAGTTGGTTCGCGCGGATCGAGCGGATTCTAACGCTCGGATGGTTGTTTTTCTTTCTTTCTTCTGTCTGTTTACTTCCGAAATGTTTGTGATTGTTTCTAGGCAAGAGTGTAAAATCCGACTACGAATTACCCCTCAGTCACGCCAGTTAAAGGCTGGGTAAGGCCGGATGCCTTCTGAGAAGTGTTTTACGTTGGTCACTCGCCAGTCGGTAGGTTTCCTGATAGACTTATGGGCAGGCACATAACCAAGGGTTTATAGCCCGAGGGGGGTGCTGGCCTGGGTTTGTCGGAAGCTGATGACCGTGGTTCGGAACCTACGTTAAGCTGTAGGTCCAGTCGCTATATAGCCTAGTTGCTGATGCGCCTCTAACTCTAACACTTTACCTTTACCTTTTTAATTACCATTTACCATTTTAATTTAGATAGTTATTAAAACACCTTTTCACAGAAATGGCCTAGCAGATCCCATTTTCAAGTGTCTTCTTCTCGTTTATAGCATAGGCCAATTGAAATTATTGGTACTTGACTTTGGAACTAAAGCGCGCGAATTTTTAAAACAAAAGAGACTTTACTTTATAAATAGCTAAAGAGATGAATTTAAACCATATTTTTCATTATTGAGTAGAGAATTAGTCGATTTTCAAAACTTTATCGTGGAATATAAAATGTTCTACCTTCTATACAAACTAATATTTTATTAAACTCAAAGAGATTTACCACTAAACACCGAATCACTTTTTTATACAAGTTTTTGGTGTTTAGTGGTAAATTTATTTGAGTTTAGTGTTTCACACCGAAGGTTTTTATAGAAAAATTGAATTAATATTTTATTGTTTTGAAATAATTTTGAACCTAAAGCTGGCCTCGAACCTTTTACACTATTTGACGTCATATTTTTTTTTCCTACACGCGTCCCAGTTATTTTGAGCTAAAATAAAAAATTAATATTTTGTTTCCATGACACTATCGAAAATATTATAGTTATCGAAATAAAAAGTCCTAGAAATTCATAATAAAAATTTTACGTATAATAAATGTCACAATAATTATTTATCGTCAAATTAACCATGAATTAACGTAGTATTTTTCAATATATTTCAACATACTAGTTAACTATTTATAAAAGCTTCAGACAACTGCGTTATTGAAAATATTCTGAATGAACAATACGTGACTGACCTATTTAAATATTGAATATTTTTATGACGATATAAGATACAATGATAATTTGTATAACTTTGTTTTAATAATAGAAAAATAATTATAGGTGGAACATAATGTCAGATCAATGTCCATCGGTATATATTTTTAGTGCGTCCGAACTTTATATTCAAATATAACAACCGAGATGCCTTGAAACCATTTATTCTATGTGACATATCATTCAATGGCATTAATGCTTGAAAACAATTTCGAACAAACGTCCACCTCTTTTCAAGCAATTAGGATTTCCGCAATTGCCCGAGAAATAATCCCAAAGAAAATAATCTAAAGGCATTAAATCACATAACCTTGGCGGGAAATTAACAGATTCGTTCCTCGAAATAATTTTCTCGCCCAATTATCATTCCCTCAATAAATCGATTGTTTCGTTGGCTGTATGACATGTGGCCCTGTTGGAACCACATCTACTCTAGATCAATACAATCTTCATCTATACTACCAGCAACGACGGCGATATTTTCTTCGAAACGCACAGTGGTTTTTGTGTTAATATCGAGCAGCATGAAATGGGGTCGGAATTTGTTGATACAGCGTTTCATTGATACAGCGTTCAATTTCGGTCTTCAGTGCTTGGACGGTCGTGAGCTTGTTGACGTAAACCTAAAATCTCAGACATTCCAAAAAAAAGTCCATAGGTGTTAAATGGGACCGAACTGCGTGGTCTGCTGACAGAAGTTGTTGAGTCAATAGGACTTTATAAACATGGAGATGCAAATCTTTAGTGAGAATACGGTGAAGAGTAACGGTTAAAATGTCTAATTTTAACTACCACTCGTGTAGAGCTCGTGTCGTGTGTTTCACATCAATAACTGAACCAGTCAATACTTTCGATTTTTTCGATTATTCTTTTTACAGTTGATAAATTTGGAACATTATTTCTACCAAAAATCAGACGTACTTTACGAATCGTTGCAACCAAACTTTCACAATTTTAATAGTAATGTTTAGCAATAAGGACGCGTTGCTGTATTGTGTAACGATTCATGTTTATTAACTCCTATATGTCACTTATCGACCTGTCACAGTTTTTGAGCTATCGACAAAATGACGCGCAATTCAATTCTTGCGCTCTTATTGTAACACAATTTAATTCATATCTTCGATCTTCTTTTGTTTTCACGGATTTAGTCTATCTATTTTTTTCTGTTTTTTGTTATGAATGGGCATACCACCAGTAATATTACAATATAGTTATCCGATCCGCAGTTTAGTCCCCTTTTCGCTCTACAATTGTGGTATCTCAATTATGGGAACAATTGGGAATTTTGAAAAGTGACTTGCACATGTTTTCCTATAAGATTCAAATTGTTCAAGACCGGTTGTCTACAGACAATAATAGGCAATTAGAATACTGTGATACCATCATAAACCATATCCGTAAATTAACAATTTTCATGCAAAATTGATTTAACTGATTTTGGTTGAAAGTTTTGCAAAAATTTCTATCGTACTGTGCTCAAGTATGCAAAAAAATGCTAGTATTTCTAGATCAAATGCTACGCCACTAGTTTGATTACTTTATTTACATATTTCGCAGCTAAATTTTAATAGAAATGGGCTAATTTTGAAGTGGAGGCCAAAATTTGGACGCAGAGTCATAGGGAAACATATATTTAGCAGTGAATCGATATATACAGATCGTGATCGTGAATTACACAGGTCTACAGTGGATTTGGTGGCAGGAAAACTAAAACTGTTTTTGAATATGCTACATATGCTGGTTCTAACAATACATATATTGTTGGAAATGTACGTGTAGTTTTAGGAAATTTCCTCGATATATAATTAAAACCGGAAGTTCCAATTTTATGTGCAATGGAGGCAAACTTATTTTCTCTCTAGTTACTAATGCTGTATTTACATTTTGTTTCCCTCTCAAGTATTTTCTTTTAGGCCAATTTGTTTTAATCCAATGCTCGTTTTTAGGTCTGTTATCCCACAAACAGAAAAAACATGGAAATTTCGCATAGCCGCTTTGTTGACCATCTTTGCCATCTTTAAACCAACACATATAACGCATTTATGATCATGGCATTTGAGTTTTACCAATACAACAGATATGGTTTCATACTCCTCCTTTAATTTAGTGGAATGAGCAATGGGAACCTCACCATGCTTATTGTTATTATTTACCAAAACACATTTCAATCTCCGCTTGGAAGTGTCTATAAAAATTCTCCATTCATTTGGCATCATTACAAAAAACAACATAATTTTCTGAGCAAAAAAATGAAAGTAGTGTTTTTTCTCGAGTACGATAACATGTATTTTTAGTACCTGGAGAAAGTAAATTCCTCTTTTTGAGTCTAGATGTCAACAGTTCTGATCTTTCTTTTAAAACATCGAGGTCACTGAGGTTACTTAAAGCGTCTTGAGTAAAAAGTAGGGGTTTTAACAACGTAATATCAAAATTATCACTTACTTCGCTAGTACAAGCTTGCCTATCTTCGAATGTACTATATTCTGTATCTGAAAGATCAGACAGGCCACGAAAAGTTGGAACAGGGACGTCTTCTGAATCAGAAATAGGTCTTTTAGCAAATACTAGATCTGGATAGGTCATTTTTTTCGTTTAACACGTACAATGTATCTTGACTATGCAAAAATAACAATAATCGTTGGTTCTCTCTAAATCATGGGCACATTAAACTTCAATTGATTTCTTTTACCATTCATCCATTGCCTTAAATATTCACTACATATTTTGCAAACATTGTTTGAAATCCATGATTTATCAACGTCTTTGAATTTCAAGTTAAAGTAAGCGAAATTCGCATTTTGCACAAATTCGGATATAGGTTTTCGGAACTTTTTCACCGTATACTCGCCACAAACGTAACAAAAAATATTCGGGTCGTTTAAACGCGATCGTTTTGACGATGACAACTCCAAGGTTTTATTTACTAACTTTTTTAATTGAACAAATAACAAAAATAAACAAATTAAATGGCCACTGAGAAGAAATTATTGTCAATGTGATTAAATGATATTAAAGATTAAAAACTGTACGTACTTTTGATAATTTTATGTTAATAAAAGTATTGCTAGGCATTATACTTTAAAATTACGTTTAAGTCTCTGCGGCACCATTTATTTTTATTTTGTAGACCTGTGTTATTAATAACAAAAAGATAATTCCTAATAAAAACGAAACAAATTATTGCATATTGAGAATAATTTATCTAGTGATTTAGTATAATAACTAATTATTAATTATAAGACTATCCGGGTGTATATTTCAAGCATATTTCGGAGCCAGTCCATTTACTTTGGCGATGTATTGTTCTTTAGCTGCACTAGTAGCCAGACCTCTCTTTCCATTCCAAGCGCTCCATTTGGCGGCAGCAGTGGACTCGCTCGGCTTGGCTTAATATGTAAAAAAAAAGAACCAAAAGCAATAATTACAATTAATGTTAGCAGAATAAGTAACAACATATGTAGAATTGATTAAATTAGGAAATATCAATCAGTACCTTCGCAAGTAATCCAAAAATATTTTACATTATTTGTGGAGTTTTATTGTTACGACGTGTAGTTGAACAAGTATCATTTAACATCATCAGCAGAAGGTTACATAGGGTGATTTTTTAATGTGTCTGAATTTAAAGTTCAAATAAAATAACCAAATTAGATGCCTTGAAAATATGTATTTTTAGTGAAATCATATTCAATGGCGTTGATCGAATTTTTGGCTATCAATCCAATTTTCGACCTCTTTTTCAAGCAATGCCAAGCAATGTTCAAGCAAGTCTTATGTACACAATTGTCTGAGTTATGTTGGTTTACAAGGTGTCAATAGTTGCTGATTTATTAGCACAGACGAAAGATTTAACAAAACCCCAAAGAAAATAATCTAAAGGTTTTAAATCACATGCGCTTGGTGACCAATTAACAGGTTCGCTCCTCGAAATATTTTTTTTTGCCAAATTGTACCCTCAATAAATCAATTGTTGCGTTGGCTGTATCACATGTGAAAACGTCCTGTTGAAATCACATCTCTTCCGGATCAATACCATTTAAATTCGGAATTAAATAATCCATGATCATCGCTCTGTAACGATCCCCGCTAACAGTAAAGTGCTATCCATCTTGATTTTTAATGAAGTACAGCCCAATGATGGGACCGGCGTACAATCTGCATTTTTCTAGATGCAATGGTAATTGTTGGATCATTTTCATCAGAAATGTGGCAGTTTTGTTTATTAACGTAACCATTTAATCGAAAATGAGCTTCGTCGCTGAACAAAATTTTGCGGTTAAATTCTAGGCCAAGTTGCAATTCATTTTGAGCCCTTTCACCGAACGTAGGACGTAAACGATGGTCTTACGGCTTGAGTTCTTGGACTAGCTAGATCCTGTAAGGCACCAGACCAAGATCGTTACGCAAAATTTTCCACGCAGTGGAATATAATGTTTATTTATCAAATTTTCCACGTAGTGGAATATCACTTTCTGCGGACGGCGGACGAATTGATAAATTTGTATCTTCAACAACAGCGGCGATATTTTTGATAATTTAATGTTACTAAGAGTGAACCAGTAAACAGTTTTTGTTTTAATATCGAACAGCGTGAAATGCGTTCGGAATTTATTCGGAATTGATACATTCTTATAAATCGATAAAGAAGATAAATAGAAAATATCAAAAAAACGTAGAAAAACTACCAGAGGTGCTAATGAGTACAAGATTCACGAAGATTAGAAAGTAATTAATTTGATTGTGAACTGTTCTAAATTGTAAATGAATTTACTTATCGATAAAGCAAACTAGACTAAACCAAATGGGTATGAAGGGTTACAAAACCATTTACCAGATTGCAGTTGTCCTAAGATTTAACCTGATACAAAGCAAAACGAAAGTTAAGATCTATAAAACACTCATTCGGCCAGTAGTCATTTATGGCTATGAAATGTAGACTCTAACGAAGAAAACAGAAGATATGCCTGCAGTATTTGAAAGAAGAATACTCCGAAGGAGCTATGAATGAAAATGGAAATTATAGGATTAAGTATAATTTCTAAGTCAAGACATCAAAGATCTGCATACTGTAGATGCTGTGAGGGTTCTGCGACTCAAATAGATGGGACATATGGCGAGAATGCCAGAAAACCGAATATCAAAGAGAATCGTGGAGGGTCGAGGAGTGAGCGATAGAAAAATACGTGGGCTAAAGAGACGAGACAGCACAATGAAAAAAGAGATGCTGAAGAAATACTGTACATCAAAAACAGACAAGAAGCTGATGAAGATTGATCTGGATAAAGGCGAAGGTTGAAACAGGTTAAGGCTCATTGACAGGCTGTAGCACCACAAGAAAAAAAAAAGAAGAATTAAGAATGAATTATCATATTAATATGATAATAAGAAGATGTAATATTTCAGCGCTACAGGTCTTGGATGCCCTTGGTTTCTATTCTCCTTACAACTTGTTTCCACTTCTTGTGGTTCATTGTACTTTCCCTCTAATTAGATACTCTCAGATCTTCTGTATCTCTCTTTTCCAGATCTTTTGAATCTATCCTACAACCACCGTACGCCATCTTCTTTATAATTCTTTGTTCTGGAATTCAAACCTTTGTGACCCAATCATATAACCCTTTGTGCTCGAATTTTTTGTTATTTTCGGCTTCTTGTAAATGCTCATTACCTGTTTGTTTATTCGTCCTCGCCATGTACCTTATGTTGTTCTGACACCATCAAAAACCTTTGTCAAAGTCTTTCTTTTCCAGGTATCTAGTTTTTGTTCCCCTTGTTTCACAATTGTTTATATTTCGCTGATATATAACACGGTTTACTACACAAATAATTGTTTCATTTGCACTAATCTTGGATGTTCTTATAAATGAGATATTAAGTAAGTCAAAATATGTAAAGTTCTTATATATGTAAGGTAAAATATTGTAAGTGTGTATTACAATGTGTTACAATATTACAATGTGTATTGTAATATGTAAAGTAAAATATTAGCTAAATTAAATATTATATTAGTTGTAGTTAAATATAGTTAGTGTCATACCAATATTATTGTCGCCAACAGTGCTTTGCTTGTACAAAGCATACACCTCCAACATGTCTCCATCAGGAGGTTTCTTGGTAAACTTCCTGATTGATTGGGCCGCAGTGTTGAATTTCTGAAAAAATAAAGGAAAATAAATAAAATGGCAACACCGTACCATTTCTTTATTGGACTGGCCGTTTTAGAATTATCAAGTATTATTCAACAACAATACAACTTTCCTTACTAAAATATACTAGTAAAAGAAACTAACAATAAAAAATAACTCTTATGAACTAATCAACGATTATTTCTTTAACAAATGCTTAAACTGGTACCTTCCTTGTAATCTATAATAATGAACTCTTTTAACAATATTTCTTGCCGAACTGATTGTTTTAGTTCATCAGAATTAAGAGCGGTCACCAAACCCCACAAGAAAAAGTGTAAAGGTGTGAGGTCAGAACTGAACTCCTTGTTCTTATTTATCTTTTTGGCATCAGTTCATGACGATAATCCCGCATATTTCGCGTAAAATGACCTGGTACCCCATCCTATTGAAAGTAGAACAGCCTTCTTTCTGCTAACGGTAGTTCATCACTAGACAACTTAAGTCCGTTACTGAGTAATACTAAATAACGTTCCCTATTTCATTTTTTTTCTATGAAGATAGATTCGATCGCTTTGTTATTGTAGATTCCACACAATACTTTTACTCTTGGATTATTTTGTCTTCTTCTTTCTTCAGCCCTACAATGGTGATATTGTCAGACCAATATCTGTAATTTTGTCTACTGACAATGCCATTTAAATAAAAAGTTGCTTCGTCGCTATAAAAAATATGCTTCTCGTAATTGGATTACTGACGCTTCTTGTCCAAAAAACAGTCCCAAAATTCTACAATCATCATCATGCAATTCTTGTATGCTTCTCATTTTGTATGGATGATAATTGTTCCCCTGTAAAGTGGCCCACACCTTTGACTGAGAACAACCTACCTCTTGGGCAATTTTATGTCTGGACTTTTGATGATTTTCCACCTTACAATGAAGAATATTTTCTTCAGTAACAACATTTTTGCGCCTTTTACAGATGCTTGGGCACACACTACCAGTGGGTTTTAGTTTTACTAAGTTATTGAATAAAAACTCCGGATTTGGACAAGACTTATCGGGATGTCTTGCGTGGAATTCAGCGCACGTAAACCAAACCTAACCTAACCAACATGAAGAAAAATCTTAGCAAGTGAATTAAAACGTTATTTTTATACGCACTCAAATACAACAACTTTCAAATAACACAATGACAACACAATAATGATGGCTCTTTTCAAACAACACAATTTTTGTTAAATTTCCAAGGCCTTCGTTTCCAAGGCTATGTTAGCTTCTTTTAATTCCTGCCGACTGCAGATTATTTTAGTTATTTTTACTAATTATTCAAAAACGGCTACTGCAGTAGTAAATATAATATAACATTTTTTATTTCGAATTTTAAGATTTGTCAAATAATGTTAAAAAAAATACGGTATTGCCATTTAAAAAAATATTATTCTGGTTGCCACTGAAGAAATCTGGCAACACCGGAAAGCATTGTTTATAAATTTTTCTTAGTCAAGTTATTTCCTACAACTTTGCATCTAGTCTAGTCACTTCAAATAAAAAAGTTAGCCTATGTCAGGTTTTTAAAAAATTATACTGTATATATATATATATATATATATATATATATATATATATATATATATATATATATATATATATATATATATATCATCACAAAGCTTTGTAGACCATTGGCTTAATTAACACTTTTCCATTCTGTTCCATTATCAGTTTTCTTGTTTTCTTCCTCCAGTCTTTAATTTTCATTCTCTGTTAATCCTTCTCCACCTCGTTCTCAAATTACAATCACTCCCTGTATTACTAGATTTTCTACGAGCTTTTTACGTCAAAAAATTTTTCTTACACCTTTCGCACAAATACCCCCAAAAGAATCTCTTTCGATACACAAATGTTTCTATTAGTCTTATAAAGATTTTATATATTATTAAATTTAAACCTCTAGATAATGACTTGGTCCTCAAATGTCCATTAAGGGAATAGATACTGCGAAAGAGCACTTATTTTTGGCCAGAGGTGATCATTTAGCCTAAACAGTACTCTTCAATCGGTACGCTAGTGAAGGATAATACTCCCCGGTGATGATTCTGCTTTTTGCCAGCTAGTTTATTAATATCATACTGCTTTTCCTGTTATTACTGCTATAAAACGTCTAAGAGACTCAGCGGAATTCCGTATAAATAAGTCTACACACTCTTGAAAAATGTTTATTCGAATGCGTCTTTAGTCAATTGTTAACAAACTCAGCACCCATCGAGTGAAAAGTTTTCTCGCACCCAAAATATCATGGAAAATGTAATCGAGAAATGTGTACACCCCGAACGTTCATCTTCAATGGATGAGCAACTACTTTTAAGTTCTAGCATCGCCTAAACGCACATGTCTGAAACCTCACAGTTAACACATTCTGACGAATCATACTTGACAAATATCATAGTAATTTTGACATACTTTTACCATCAGTGTTTCAAACCGGCAATTTTTTGAAAGACCCTCGTTTATTATCACCTTGGCCATTAATCGGCACACGCTTATAAAATATTTCGTTGTCTGTCATTTGTTTCGAAATAAATCATAAATATTTTTGCGTCCATTGATACGTGTTAAAAATGATTAGAACGATATATTTTTGGAAACATAAATTAATGTCCCTTGACGCCAACTCATTAAAATTACAAAAAAGTTTTCCAATCAGCAAACTGTAATAATTATTATCAGTAATATTTTTAAATAATCTTTTTTAATACATATAATTAAAGAACTGAGACGTATGTTTAAATTTTTAGTGCAGAGTGTAAATGGAAGTACTTTCATAAATTTAATCATGGATTCTTCACATCATTTTAAAGGAACAAGTATCTAAAAACAATAGTCAAGAACCTATATATATATATATATATATATATATATATATATATATATATATATATATATATATATATATATATATATATATATATATATATATATATATATATATATATATATATATATATATATATATATATATATATATATATTGTTGGAAATGTACGTGTAGCTGTTTTGTTCAATATGGTTTTTTTTTGCATAATTTTGTTTGTCGGTTCAACATGATCTCCTTCTACTCTTATGCTTTCCATAGCTCTAAGACCTGCACCCTTCACAATACCTCAAAATTAGTCCTTATTTCGCGACAATGAAAATTAATCATTTCCAATAAGTTTTCTCGATTGTCTATTGGATTGGCATAGATGAAAGTTCTTAAATAACCCCAAAATCTAATGGGTTTACGTCAGGTGATCGAGGAGGCCAAGCCACTGTTCCTCCTCTACCTATCCATCGATTTTCGAAGTTCCTGTTTACATGTTTTCGAACTACTAGACTAAAATGTGGTGGGGCCCCATCATATATGAACCGCACATATCACGTCGTATTGCCAGAGGTAGATCTTCTAACAATTCTGGCAAATGGTTTTGAAGAAATTCCAGATTATGTTCGCATTGATTGGTTCAAATGAATGCTGATAATGCGTTACAATAGAAGCATGGAGATTTTCCTCTGCCCATAAATGCATATTCTGGGATTTTATGATGCCGTTTTTAGAAAACCCAGCTTTGTCCGTAAATAGAACTGAACCAATGAAATTTGCATCGTTTCTGTGCTGATCTAAAACCCAGAAAAGTCCATCCTCCGCGGAAAGTCTTCAGTAAGAAACACATGAACTTTTTGAAGATGGTACGGATGCAATTGTTGCTCTCTAAGGATTCTAGAGACCGTCGATTTTGCGCAATCAAACTCGACAGTCAATTTTCGGACACTTGTTGAAGGATCTGCTTCTGCGGCATTTAGAATTTTTTCTTCAACTCCCTCACCGTGATGGATTTGATTTCCACAGTTGTAGCTGGCTTTGTCAAACCTTCCTAAAATTGTTTGCGACACTTTACATTAAATCTGTATCATTCATACGCACAAGTAAAAAATTAAACATCGTAGTTTTTACATGCCTCCCTCAAACGACAATCCATTCTTTCAAAGATTTTCCTATCAGGAATTCTTCTATTGGAAAATCTTTCTTGGGAAAGCTTTCTAACTTGTACGGTATTACATGATACAAGCCCATACATTAAATGCATGTTGGCATATTCAGCAAACGTAAATTCCATTAATAATTCACTAACCTAATGCTTCTTATTTACGGGGAACCTCTCCAGAATTCCGAAGGAGCTAGGCGTATTTACGGTAAACGATACACCGAAATGCCACTTCCAGCTCGGCAAACATTTATCCAAGTTTCTCGAAGAATTTTGGGTACGGGTAGTATGTTATAACGCATATAACATATTGTTGAAGATGATTATTACAGAAGTGTTGCAAAGTGTTGCACCACAAGTTGGAGTTTCCCAATTTGTTTACTCTCTCCTTATCATAAAAAAGGTACAAACACTGTTACTCACAAATTTTTCGCTTAGGTAAAAATAATGTGAATGATTTATTGGCCAAAACCAAAGGAACCCAAATTTTTTATTCGATGTTTTATCAACCGACGAAGCATCTTACATCAGAAATGGGAAGGTGGACACTTGGACAGTTAATATAATAAAACAACTAATCATGTGTTTCTTAATATAACGTGAATTGTTTAAACCGTGTTATAGTTTGAAAAATTCGTGATTGCAATTTCAACTTTGACATTAAACGACAATAATATGTAAGTTTTCCTTTTTTTTGTAACAAAACAAACCAAATTTATGCGGAAACGTGAATAAATGAATATAAAAATATTATATTTTATTTTCAAATAATGCCCTAAGACACCAAATGCAACAAAAACTGAATTCCGATAGATCTATAGAGATCAGATGAAACAAACAAAAAACAAGCTATTGTTAAGAAAATTAAACCTGTTTTAAACGGAAATGGTTGCATTTTGTGTATATGTTTAAGGACATTTTTTGATCAAAAACTGTAAAGAATCGTTGGATAGATTTATGAAAATACTTTCCCTTACACGCTGCAGATTAAAAAAATTGTATAACAGTTGATTCAACATTCAGCGCCTTTTTCAAATACGAAACTACAACATTGTAATTTCGTATTTGGAAAAAGCGCTGGTGTGGAAACAACTGTTAAATAATTTTTAAATATAGTGCAAATTTAAACATAGTCTCAGTTTCCTTAGTTAAACATATTAACAAATATAATTTTATTGTACATACCTCGTCTAAAGACATGATGAACTGGATGTCTAACAAGACAGTAACCAGCAGAATTTTTTATACCTTTTCTTATCGTTGCCTATCGATTATGTTTCCTAATAATTTGACAGCATAATAGGCATTAAACAGTTTAAATTTGTCACATAATAGACAGGTCGACAAAAAATGTAAGGGATATCATAATATAATGTTATTAATATAATAATACATAATTAGGAAGCTATAGTTAAAAAAAGTTGTTTTAAACTTGTTTTAACAATTCCCGAGCTTTACGTATCGATACAATCACTTGTTTTTTAAGTCACATGAGTGTCTTTGATATCTGATAGAAGTTTTATATCATTTCACTAGTTAATTTAGAAATTATAGCGTTTTTTGTTATTGTTAAGAATTTTTGTCGGCGATTTAATAAAATGGATAAATTTACCGAGCAACAAAATTGCATCAAATTTTGTCTATAAAATGAAATTTCCTGTGTTGATGCATTAAAATTGTCAAAAAATATCACAGCGATGAAGCTGTGTATGGTACAAGGACTTTACCCTAAGGGCTAAGAAGCAGTTAAAGATAAACTTAGTCCAGGAAGACCGTACACGTCAACTACTGAAAAAACTATGTACTGAGTAATCGCCGGCTGAGTATTAACGACAATGTGATTTTACTGGAATATTGCTTAAGATATTCTTCCTTTGGATGATGATCTTCTGAAATGCATAATTACTACTGATAAGGCATGGATCTATACTTATAATTCAGAAACAGCTGAACAGTCAAGCGATTATCGTGCTAAAAATGAACCAAAGCCGATAAAACAACGTCGAAGCCGATACAAAATCAAAGTCATGTTGTGTTAACTGTTTTCTTAGATTACCGTGGTATTTTCCACAAAGAGTTTCCTCCAAGTTCCCATCCCTTATGCGTCATTTGTGTGACTGTATTCGAAAAAAGTCACACATTTATGACAAAACTATTTATGGTTTTTACATCACAATGACACTTTTGCTTTGTGCAAAAGTAATAGAGCACTTTTTTCAGTGTCTTTGTATCGGGTTCTTGCAACAAGACATGACCTGCGTTTCGATATGCATATTCGCCGGATTTTGCTCCTAGCGATTACTTCTTTCCAAATTGGAAGAAATGGCTCGCTAAACAAAAATTGACTTCAAATTATAAGGTCAAAGCTGAGATAACCGCTTATTTCGCTGCAGAGTTGTATATATTGCATTATAATGAGGGTATTAGAAAGTTAGAATGTCGGTTGTCCAAATGTATTGAATTACATGGTGATTATGTTAAAACAAATTCTCAAAAGAAGCAGTTTCCTTGTCAAGTCGAGAACTTTTTGAACGACCTTCATATGGTTAATAATAGGTATTTCGGTTAATAATGTCGATTTTGCTAAGAGATGGCGTTACTAAAACATTTGTTGGTATAGATTAATGACATGTATGGCGTTTTGGAGGGTAAACATACGCCATCAAAATCCAGTTCGTTATTAATTGTCATTGCGCAAAAAACATAGTTTTTCATAGCTTTGAATATGTCGAATTATGTACCAAAAAAATGCGTTTTGCGGAAAAGTTTAATAACCCTCTTTCATTTGAAGAAAATGGTGAAAGCGTACAGTACAGTCGAAAAAGTTTGAAGACAGTAGGGGAGTTGAGGTGCGTTCAAATCGCTATAGATACTTTCCACTCGAGCACTCGAAAACTTCTAGCACAGGCTTTGTTTCTAGGTCGCGGTGTAAAGTTTGAGTTGTCATGAACCAAGGAGCATCAGTAATTATTCTCAGGGTTTTGGACTGGAATACCCCACACGTTAACCAACGATAGAATTTGTTTCCTATTAACCAGTAGAGTTTGAACAATTTTAAGCCAAATTGTTTCCTCTTCATAAAAATCTGTTGGTTCCAGTTTAGTCTTCGGTCAAATCTCATTCCAAGATATTTTGCACAGTATGCCTGGGGGAGTTGATGTTCATTGTGTTACACTCGGGGATGATTCTTTACTTAAGGTGAAAGTGACTTGCTGATATTTTGCCTCGTTGATTTTCAGACGCCATTTTTTTACCCATTCTTCTATTTTATCAAAAGGGTCCTGAAGCTTCTCAGTTGCATATCTTGGTAGCCTACTTATTCGCATAATTGTGGTATCATCTGCAAAGGTGGCTATAGACGTATATGGTGTAGTTGGTAGGTCAGCGGTGAAGATTTGAAAAACTTGAGGTAGTCCTGATTTTTTCAGATATATGTTAGTTATTTCTCCTTTATAATTCAGTGAATATCTGTTCGTCAAGTATGATAACAACATCTGATAGTATAGTGTAGGAAATTTTCATTTAAGTTTGTATAGTAGGCCTGAGTGCCATACCCTATCGAAAACTTGTGTAATATCCAAGAATGCAGTCAAGCAGTACTTTTTATCTTCAAAAGTGTTATTAATAATTTTCACTAGCCTGTGCACTTGTTCCATTGTTGCGTGTCTTTCACAAAATCCGAACTGGTGTTCTGGAATGCTATTTAGTTCGTCAAGCAATGGCTTCAGTCTCTTTAGGAACAACTTCTCAAAATGCTTTGATAAGGCAGGCAAAAGTGTAATGAATTTATACGATGATGCTTCCTCCATCGGTTTAACAGGTTTTGGAATCAATATGATTTATCCTACTTTCCACTGTAACGGATAATGGTCGTTTTTTCTGGTAATTGTTTATCGACTTGCCCAGTTATAAGGCTAAACCTGGACTTTTCTTTGAGTTGAGGTTTCTATGAATCATAGCTTTGACTTCACTAATTTTTATGGCTTTAATGGCAAGTGCCATTTGGCATGGTGTTTCAAGGCATGAGGTTATTTCTTCCTCTTCTTCTCGTAAAGTTTTCATTGGAATACATCTAGCTAATGTTTTTCAGCCCTTTCTAATAAAAACTTTAGTATGTAATGTATGATCAGTTAAAGATTACATTTGAGAATCAAATTAAATTGTTCAATAACTTATTGGCCACTCTGTATTATCAAACATAGGAACATGAAACAAACAAAATAAATGAAACAAACATTATTAGTTGGTATTTTAATCAGTAAAACTTAACTTAACTTAAATTAAGACATTGAAATCTCTCAGATCCATGTAATAATCTATTCTTAAGGTATTAATTCTGTTGGTGGCATATTTATGGTAGCAGCCAGCACTGGGTGCGAATTATCGTGTTTTGTAACAAACACTCTTATCACCTTCGTATTTGCCGATTCTGTTTCCACCAAATTAGATTCCTGCAGTTGATTTAACCTTTCTTGCACTCTAGTTTCCATTTTGTATGACAGACCAGGGGGTATCAATGGCACCTGCAAGAAAGATGTAATTGTAGTAACTATCGTTCTTTAATTTTTCCGTGATTCCCTTACCGTGATAATATAGGTCGTTAAAATATAAAACTGAGGATTAGTATGGAATGTAACTGATAATCCCGTCAATGTTTTGTTTGGATTTATATTTTCTAATGTTAGAATCACCGTAAACTTTGGACCCAATCCTAAAACCTAGGATTAAAATTAAATCTAAAACCAAACGTTATCAAAACAACCCGTTTTTATGTGACATCCATTTTCATCATTCATTCAATAATACACAAATATAAAAACCATTATTGTATTTTATTTCATTATAACTTATTCAAAATTAAAATTATTTTGTGATTTATCGTCCCTCATACATTTTTAAAAATGGCTATATCAATTAATTTGGTATATTTCAAATTGTGGATATAACGGGTCTTTCAAATTGAGCTGTTTTTTTAATCCCTCAATAAATCATATATGGCTTTGTGAATTTGCCTAGGTCTGAATTGTTAAATTATTTAGAAAATTACGTTATATTTACGGTTTTGCACAATCATCCATCTGAAAGTACTATCAATCGAATTGTTCAAAAATTTCAAGAAGCTGGTTCGATGGAAGATAAAAAAAGAGCAATATACAGTCGTAGTGGTCGTTCACAAGAACATTTGATTTGATATGTGAAAGTGTTGCTGAGGACACAGAAATTTCCATTAGTTGACGTTCACAACAATTTGGACTCAGTTAATCCAGTGAACAACATGACGTATTTTATAAAGGGATTTAGTTTTGAAGGCATATAAGGTTCAAATAGCATAGAAACTAAAGTCACTGGATCATTCAAAACGTCGTGCATTTATCTATTGGATGAAAGAACAAACAGATAATTTTTCTCAAAAAATTGTCTTTTCAGATAAAGCACAATTAGAAATTGGTGGCTATAAAGCTAATAAACAAAATTGCCGCATTGGGGTGAGAAAAATCCATGATTGGCACATGAGAAACATTCATCCTAAAACATCTTAAACGAGCATTTTGGTCATGAGGTGTAATTGGACCGTATTTCTTTCAGAATGCTGCTGGTGAAGCTGTAACTATGAATGGTATTCGATATCATGAGTCGATAACTGGATTTTTGTGGACTGAATTGAATAATGTTGATGGAGGAAATGGGGTTCCAACAGGATGGAACTACATCTCACTTTGCTACTGAAACAATTGATTTATTGAGTGAAACATTTCCTGGACGAGTTATTACAAGATGCCGTGATGTTATATGGCCATCAAAAATCAACTGAAATCAACACCGTTGGAGTATTTTCTTTGGGGTGACGTGAAAAGCTAGGTCTATAAGAATAATCCACAATCGATTTCTAAACTTAAGGATGAAATTATTCGAGTTATTGGTGAGATTGAGCCACGGTTACTGTCAAAATGTCATCCAAAATTTTTACAAAGGAGGAACTTCTGTGGCATATATATTTGGCAAATATTGTCTTAAAAAACAATTTAGGAATTACAAAAAACCACCCAATTTGAAAGACCCTTTACGAGAATAGTGTGAAAACTCTATTATCTAATATATAGATAATTTTCCGACAGATGGTAGTGTAATCTCAAGAATGTCTGCTTTATGAAAAATAGCTTCCTTTCAAATAGTTTCCATAAATTTCAGGCCGATATGACATTTAGTTTGGTTTTGACAGTATCATGAGGACTCTGCTTCTTTATATTTCATGGTTCATAAGTGGTTTACCGAATTTCGATTCGTCGAACGAGCACGAGTAATACTCCACACTGAGGGCACCCAGTTGAGGTCACTACTGAGAAAATCACAGTCACAGTCACAATCATCAAAGCATATTCACTCAATATTTTTTATTATTTTTTTTTATTATTAATTTATTATTATTATTCACGTATGGGCCCGGGTGGACCACGCGAAGTACAATTAGAGGCGTTTGTTGTTGTTAGCCTTCCTTTGCGCCCATACTAATTTCATTCTTTCGCTATGACCTTTTTTTCTTTCGTCAGACCAAGTTGTTCCAGTCTTCCTACATTTTTCTCTCTGGCCAACCTTCCAAACGTCAACCTTGTGTCTGATACAGCCTCTATCCTGAATTTCACTTTGTGTAATATTTGCTGATCTTAGGTCCTCTTTAATTGCAGCAATCCATTTAATTATTTCTACTTTAGCTCTACTCCTATTTTCATAAAATTCGACTATTTGTCTAGTTAGCCTATTTGGATTCATCCGTTTTATGTGTCCGTAAAACTTAAGTCTTCTTTTTCTCATATCGCTATGTATATCTGTGTATTGTTTGATTTCTTGATTATTAATTTAATTCTATATTATAGATGAAATTTGCTATTTCTTTTATAATTATCATTATTTTCAAGCATTGTCTTTATTAATTTTCCTATTCTACATTCTGTAAAGCAAAGATATTCACGAATTTATAATTTTCAGGACTTTTGCCTCCGATTGTACCTCCGATACATCCTTAAGACTGCCTTTTTTCGCCTTTCAAGTGAAAAAAAAAATGCTGCAGGAGCTGAGGGCACGATTTGCGTGATTTTGGGGCATAATGCTCCTTAGTGCAGTACTTGCAAGAAGTGCTTCCAGCAATTTCGATGGGAAAATATTTTTAATTAAATGATGCACAATGTCCGAGCCAACAAAAGTTGAGGATGAGAAAATAAATTAGAAGCACTGCTGGAAGAAAATCCTTGTACAGTCTTCACTCGGACAAGAAATCGCAGTAACAATACAAGCCATTTCTAAATATTTACATAAGCTAGGTTAAATTCAAAAGCATAGTCGTTGAGTCCGCTGAGAACTCACAGATGAGAATAAGACTAGACGCTTTGATTTTATTGTGTAATTACTCTCCAGATTTAACAAAATGAACTTCCTGCATAAGATTATGACCTTTGACGAAAAGTGGATCATCTGCGATAATCTAAAGAGACGAAAATCCTCGGTTAATCCTAGTGAACCATCAACCAGTATGGCAAAACTAAATATCTACACCGAAAAGCTATTAGGTACATGTTATATAGTGGAATCAGCTGAATGTCGTGCATTACGAGTTGCTCCAAACTGATCAAACGGTCACTGCTGACCGTTATCAGCAGCAAAAGGTTTTATACTGGTCAGGGAAGGAGGGAAGTAAATTTTCTTCAGGATAACATATAGCTACATATAAGGCTAATTGAAAAGTTCGCAGAGCGGAAATGATACAAGTTTATAGTTGAAAAAAATGACTTTATTCTTCCGTATATTCTCCCTTAAACTCAATATTTATTCTACGGCTGCTATAACTTCTTCATTTGATGAAAAACTCTTGCCACGTAGGAATTTTTTGAGGTTTGGGAATAGATGCAAGTCAGAGGGAGCCAGATCTGATGAATATAGTGGATGCTCCAACAATTCGTAATGTAACTCCTTCAATTTGACCATTGCAAGAACACCTCTGTGCGCCGGTACATTGTCTTGATGAAACATTTTTTTTTTCTTCGCTAAACCAGATCTTTTCTCACAAATTTTTATATCCAAGTGATCCAAAAGGCTTGAGTAATACTGTCCTGTGATTGTTTTGCCGGTTTGAAGGTAGTCAATTAACAAAATGCCTTTTGTATCCCAAAAAATTGATGCCATAACCTTTTTGGTCGGTTTGATCACTTTGACTTCTTCGGAAGTGAACCGGGTTCAGTCCACTCTGCGGTTTGTTCGCAGTTGTCGTAGTTCAAGATCATAGTGGTAAACCCAAGTCTCATCCATAGTTACAAAACGGCGTTTAAAATATATTTTATTATTTCGAAAAAGATCTAAATATTGGTTAGAGTCGTTTTTGATCAGAATTTAACAAATGCGGCACCCATCTTGCACATATCTTTCTTAAGCCCAATTCCTTTTTCAATATATGAAACATCCCTTCAGTTGAGATGTCCATGGCCTTAACAATTTCACTCAGTGAAAGTCAATTGTCTGTCATCCACAACCATATCATGTATAGAATTAATTATTTGTCCAGTAGTTGCACTTATTGGACGTCCAGAACGAGGATCATCATCCAGGTTTGTACGACCACGTTGAACGTCACCTGCCCCCTTACAAACCATTGTTTTTGAAGGAGCAGACTCCTCTAGTATATTTACCATTTCACTATGAATTTCCACTGCATTTAAACCTTTTTTTTTATAAAGAATTTAATCACTACCCGACATTTCTTGTTTTCCATTTTAAAAAATAACACTGATACGTTTAATTTAATAAGCTGTATTTGTACGAATGAATTGTCAGATCAACTTGAAACTTCACACATGTTTATATGAAGGATGAAACTTCAAAATGTAGTAGATTGTATAGTTGTTTTACTACTCTATAGGTGTCGCTCCGTGAACTTTTCAATTAGCCTAGTGCGACAAAAAAGACCCTGGAAGCGATCACCGTGTATTTTCCAGATTTGATCCCTTCGGATTCTCATTTTTTCGGATTCTTGCAACTTCACTTAGTTTATAATCGCTTCAAATATCTTGAGCAAGTCAAAATCACATCAAAACCACCAAGTTTTTTCGATCTGGGATTCAATAATTGCCTATCGACAACAGTTGATCGTCGAGAATTAAGTTAAGCACCAACACATTAATTGCTGTCAGTACCTGTGCCGATAATTTGATATTTTCCTTTTCATTTCCTATACCGGACTGATCACTTAGATTCTGTACTAAGGCCCTGGCCGTGGATAATCGAAGCCTTAACAAATCTTGTTGGAACGTCTGATGGATTTCTACAAAATTAATGTTAAACCTATAATTTTTAATATATCACTTACAGTTTTTATACAGAGCCTTCATTTAATCTTGTAACCTATCTGACTACTGATTTATTTAAACTAAGAAAGTTTAATTTTTTATGTTGAAGTGTAATTTAGTAAAAGTCATTAAGATTTATTCGCCCTGTGTTTTCTTCTCTGCTTCCTAAGCAACAAAAGATATTTTAAAAGCACCTCTTAAACACATTTGATTATTTTAAAGAAACAATTTTCGTTGTTTGCATTTCATTAACAATATTTTCCACAAAAAATCTACATGTGCGCCTCTTCTTATTTCCTACCATGGCATTTGCTCCGATGGAGTTGTTTTAACATTTTTTCCTACTTTAGATTCAAAATAATGTAGGACAGGTCAAATGTTATGTTTATTTTCGATATTAGTGCTAAACTGTGTATATAATTCAAAGAAAAAGATTATTTATAAAAACCGAAAAAAAAACAGTAAACGTAATAATCATTACCAACTTCGTTTCGGTTGTCTACAATTATAGGTCACGTGGGGTTTTGGGATTAAAAGAAGGCTCTATGTAAATAAACATTAACAACATTTAATACATCATTTTCAAAAGTTTATTTTTAAATATTTGCTTGTTTCCATGCTGTATATCACTATTGGAGGCATGTGTCTTTTTAATGATCTAATAATTGATATATTTTTTTACTATGACAAGTTAAAGCTACTTAATTATCGGGTATGTTTACCATTTTTATTTATACATTAGAGATAAAGATTAAAGACATTGAGAATTTTTTTTATATCAGGTCAGTCCAGAAATTCGTGCATGCCATTTTGATTTAACTTTTTTAATTAATTCATTTAATATATCTCTTTCACGTAAATATTACTTGATCTGCTATAAATTCATCTAATTACTAAACACAGTTATACAAGGCGCAAGGGAAATAACTTTGGTAAATTTAACCAACCATTCTTCAGATCATTTGATTCATTGAAATTCTTTCGCATCATTATTAATAAAATTAATCATGTGTTTCTTAATGTGACGTGAATCATTTAAAATGTGTTACGGTGTGAAAATGAGCGCTAGTAATTTCAATTTTAATATAAAAAAACATGAATGTGGAAGCTTCCTTTTTTTTGTAAAAAGAACCAAAACTTATACTGAAATGTATGGAATAAAAAATGTTACATTTTATTTTCAAATAATAAAGGGTCTTTCAAATTGACCGGTTTTATAAATTCTTGAATAAATTGAAGCATAGAGTATAATATTTAAACACGAAAGACAATATTTGCCAAATGAGCACCTCTCGAAGCTCCGCAGACGTCTACTCTTTTGTCAAAATTTTGGATGACATTTTGGCATAACCGTGGCTTTATCTCACCAATGACTCGAATAATTTCATCTTTTAGTTCAGGAATCGATTGTGGATTGTTCTTATAGACCTGGTTTTTCACGTAAGTCCAAACAAAATAGTCCAACGGTTCAAATCATATGATCTTGGTGGCCAATTAACATCACCGTTTCTTGCAATAACTCGACCAGGAAATTTTTCTCTCAATAAATCAATTGATTCATTAGCACATTGAAGTGTAGCGCCATCCTGTTGGAACTACATGTCCTCCAGATCAATAGTATTCAATTCAGTCTACAAAAACTCAGTTATCTCCTTACGATATCGAACACCATCCACAGTTACAGCTTCACCAGCAGCATTCTAAACGAAATACGGCCTAATTACACCTCCTGACCATAATGCACACCAAAGATTGACTCTTTTAAGATGTAAAGGTTTCTCACAAATCAATCGTGGATTTTCCTCACCCCAAATGCGGCAATTTTGTTTATTTTCACAGACACCATTTCAAAATGTGCTTCATCTTAAAAGCTGATTTGTTTGTTCTTTGATCCAATTGACAAATTTACCACGTTTTGAATGATCCAATGGCTTTAGTTCCTTATTGTTTGAACCTTATATGGCTTCAGAGCTTTCGTAAAATACACCATGTTGTGGATTCACAGAGAGCAAATTGTTGTGAACGTCAACAATGGAAATTTCTAGATCTTCAGCAGTACTTTCCCGTATCAAATCAATATGCTCTTGTGAACGACTACTACGATTATATATTGATCTTTTATCTTCGACCGAATTAGTTTCTTGAAATTTTTCAACAATTCGATCGAGAATACTTTCAAATGAACGATTGTGCAAACCATAATTATGACGTAATTTTCCAAAATCATTTTTCACCTAACGCCCATTTTCATAAAATAATTCAACAATTTTAATGCCTTGTTGTATTATGTACGACTCCATTTTTATAAATGTCATTCATTATGTACATTTCTGAAATGAAACTAGACCTAGGCTCTGTTTCATTCAAAAATTTAAAAGACCGCTCAATTACCCATTACTTTGAGAGGACAATGAGACAAAAAACAAAATTTTCATCACAGTGGGCACCGTAGCCGTAGTGTGAAATTCTGACCCGCTTTCCGCGGAAATGATTACATTTTGGATACATGTTTTAAAAACATTTTTTGTTCGAAATAATATAAAGAATCGCGGGTTAAATTTACGATAGTTATTTCCCTTACACCCTGTTTACTGTTATCATATACAGTGGTGGCCAGAGAAATAGAGCCGTTACAATAAAAGAAACTGATAGACAAATAAAATTATTCTCGTATGGGCCCTGGTGGACCACGCGAAGTACAATTAGAGGCGTTTGTTGTTGTTAGCCTTCCTTTGCGCCCATACTAATTTCATTCTTTCGCTATTTTCCTTGCTTTTTTCCTTTCGTCAGACCAAGTTGTTCCAGTCTTCCTACATTTTTCTCTCTGGCCAACCTTCCAAATGTCAACCTTGTGTCTGAAACAGCCTCTATCCTGAATTTCACTTTGTGTAATATTTGCTGATCTTAGGTCCTCTTTAATTGCAGCAATTCATTTAATTATTTCTACTTTAGCGCTACTCCTATTTTCATAAAATTCAACTATTTGTCTAGTTAGCCTACTCGGATTCATCCGTTTTATGTGTCCGTAAAACTTAAGTCTTCTTTTTCTCATATCGCTATGTATATATGTGTATTGCTTGATTTCTTGGTTTTCTCGAAGTCGGTATGTTGTTGTATTTATTTATTTTGTGTAAGTATCAATGCATTGAGACATCTACCCTTATTGGCCGCTTTTTCCAACCCATTTTCCATGATTATTTCACCCAAATATTTGAATTGAGAGACTCGTCTGATGTTATCATATTTTGTTTTTAGAAATGGTGTTCTTAGTCTGTTGCAGGTCATGTATTGTGCTGCTTTTCTGCTGTTTCTTTTAGGATTTCAATCTGTTTCTGTGCCGTTAATACATCTTGAGCCAAAATTGCTAGATCATCAGCAAACGCCAGACAATCAATTTTGATGTTGGTTCTCCTCAGTTTAATGGGCTGGTCAATACTCAGGAACGACTTTTTTTCGCGCCACTCCTGTATTACTTTTTCTAAAACACAGTTAAATAAGAGTGACGAGAGTCCATCCCCTTATCTCACTCCAGTTTTAATTTCGAAGGGCTCTGAGATGTCACCCATGAATTTAACTTTTGACCTCGTGTTATTTAATGTTGCTTTAATAATTGCCGGCGTTTTCAGATCTAGTCCATGTCCTTTAAAGATTCGCAGTCAATAAAATCATATGCTTTCTTGAAATCCACAAATGTTCAGACGAGATTTTTATTGTACGGTTTTTGATGTCTTAGTATCAACTTTAGATTCAGGATCTGTTCAGGGCAGGATCTGCCCGGTCGAAAACCTGCTTGATATTCACCAATATTAGGTTCTAACTGTCCCTGTGCTCTGTCTAGTAGACATTGAGATAGAATCTTGTAACAACCAGGGAGATGAGATATCCCTCTATAATTGTTTACATCCATTCTATCTCCTTTCTTGTGTAGTGGATGGATTAGAACATCTTTCCAATCTTCCGGAATCCGTTCGGTTCGCCAAACTTCTTGTAGAATTTTGGTTATTTCCTTGATTGTACCTAGACCTGCGGATTTAAAAAGTTCAGCAGTGATTCCATCTTCACCAGAAGCTTTGTTATTTTTAAGCCGCTTGATTTGTCTAATTATTTCATCTTCATTCGGTGGTAATGAATCTGGGTTTGTTTATTTAAGGTTTAGTGTTGGTAATTTGTTTAAAGGCTCAGGACAGTTTAGTATTTGTTCAAAATATTTCGGAAGTTCTTTGCAATTGTCTTGGTTATTTAGAGCTAATTGTCCGTTTTCCTTTTGGAAGCAAAGACTTTGGGGTTGATAGTCTGTTAATTTAGTTTTAAATGTTTTGTAAAAGTTTCGGATGTTATTTTTTTAGAAAGCATTTTCTATTTCATTAAGTTGATTGTTTTCATATTTTCTTTTAGTTTGTTTAATTAGCTTCTATGTTTCTCTTCTAACTTCCAAAAAGATGTTATAGTTTATTGCTGTTTTTTGACTGTTCCAATCTTTAAATGCTTTACTTCGGCTTAATACTGCTTGCTCGCAAACTTCATCCCACCACGGATGTTTTCTACATTGTTGTAAAGGTACCAACTTTAAGGCTGTTTGAATAATTTTTTGTTTCACTTCTTGCCAGTTCTGTACTGGTTGTTTATCAAGCTGTTCTGTTAGGGCTGGTTTTATTATATATATATATATATATATATATATATATATATATATATATATATATATATATATATATATATATATATATATATATATATATATATATATTGATGTTTCTCAACCAAACAAACAAAAAAAATCCTGAAAATGAATGGTCTATCCCAAGCGGTGACAAAAGTATTCAAGAACTTTCCTCACATAAAAATCAGTCAATACAACCAACTAAAGGTCGCCAATCCGTTCACTAAAACCAAAGATGCCATTCCAATCGATCTACAATCAAATGTAATTTATAAACTGACTTGCAAAATCGTGAACAGTCTTATATAGGAGAGACCAGTCTGTGGCTTAAACAGAGAATGACACTGCACAAGAGTGACTGCCGTAACCACAACAACAGATGTGCTGTGGTTGACCATTTCCTCAGTACTGAACATAGTATGGATTTCGACAATGTACGGGTCATACACTACAAAACTACAAAACGTGAACAACTACAAAAAGACTGTTTTTGAAGATATGTCATATAAGACAAAATAAAACCACGATGAACTCCATTATCATCTTCTCAAATAATACCAAATAATTGATGTTCTGTTTGAAACTGCACCAGTCTTTTCAATCTAGATGGTTGCAGGTGGAATATCTTAGTGTTTAAAAAAGATTTTTAATTACTGTTTGGGGCCCGTATCGTTCAAGATATTATTTAAAGGTATACGTTTTAGACCATAGATATTATTTGTAAGTGTATATATTTATTGTTCTGTGATTTTACATTTTAACATGTCTGTGTCATATATAACCCAGTTCACAGTTTTTTGATCATACCTGGTACTTACCCGAGGTTAGACGGGCACGAACGGTTTCACACAGTCTGACTGCTGCGACCGTTTACCGCAGGACGGCGTAGCTGCATGTGATTGCAGCCTCCATTCGACATGGCCATGGCTTTAGCCGATACTTTATCCGCTCTTCAGGTATGAAGCTTGATCCCAACTGATGACGGCTTAAGGCCAGAAACCGGTCTTGGGAGACGCTTGCTGGTGCTTTGGATGGCGGATGAAGGAATTGGCAAAGCACGACGTGCAGCACATATGAACTTCCTTAGCTTTTTAATACTTTTCTCCACGAGCCCAGTTATAACATCGAAATATGTTGGGAGGTGACTCTAGGGATTAAAACATTAAAAAAATATCCTATAAACATACCCCAAAAATTGCTTCTCAAAGGGGCTAGAGCCCCGTAAAGGAACCCAGAAGATGGTTTTTCGCAATATTTTCGGAATGGCACATACAGGGGCGTCTCCTTGTAAATGCTGCCATATCTTATTTTTGTAATATTTTTTAATTATTTAAATCAAATTATTGAATCGTAAGGGTTTTTAGGTAAAAAAGGCCTTCTTATTTAATCTCGTTAAGACGGACCGTTTTCCAGGAAACTGATTTTTTCTAAATCGATGCACGATTACATGGATATGGAAATGCACCTTAATAATTAAGTAAGCGGATGTCACCGTTAATCTTTGTCTTTGACATTTCGTAAAACTGGATCATTTACGCAATAAAATCTAGATTTTTAATTTTTAAACTTTAAAATGGCCCATTATACCTTCGATCAAATGGCGAATGTGCATTTAATGTACGGGAAGGCGAATGGGAACTCGTGTAATGCTAGAATATTGTATGCAGAGGCTTTTTCGGGAAGAGTAATTCCTTGAAGAGAAATATTTACAAACCTACATAGAAGATTAAGCGAAAAGGGATATTTCGTGCCTTCCAAACATGACTCTGCGGAAAAAGCCGAAGCACCAAAACTGTAGAAAATAAAGAACAAGATTTAGAAAATGTAGCAGAAAACCCAGGAATAAGTATCAGACAAATTGCTATTCAAGAAGACATTCCTAAAAGTATCTTGTGGAAAATTGTTAGCGAGCAAACGCTCTATACATATTATTTGCAGATAGTTCAAGCCTTAAAGCCTGATGTTCTGCCACAAAGAATCCAATCCCAATTTTGCCAATGGTTAAAGAAGCAATTGAGTTTAATTGATAATTTTATACAAAATAAAATTTTAATTCTCACAATACTGATGTGTGGGCGGAAGAAAATCAACATGAATTTTTCGAATCGTGGCATCAGGACAAGTTTTCTATTAATATCTGGGCATGGATGCTAAGGAATTTTTTGATTGGACCATTTGTGCTTCTCAACCGTTTAAATGGACAACAGTATCTGAACTTCTTGGAAAACCATTTGCTGGACGTAATGGAAGATATCAGTTCAGATATGGCATGTTTTTATGCACGATGGCGCTCCGCCTCATTTCTCTGTAAATGTAAGAGCGCATTTAATTATCGGTTATATCGAGGACGTGGTGGACCAGTGCATTGATCACCACGTTCCGCAGATTTAAATCATCTCGATTACTTTCTGTGGGGATACTTGAAGACGTTGGTCTATGCAATCCCGATTGGCACTGTAGAAGAATTGCAGCAACGTGTATTTACTGCTTGTAATTATATCAAAAATAAACCTGGTATTTTCGGCAGGGTAAGATCTTCTATGAAGAAAATAATTAGAGTATACATTGAGATGAATACAGGTCATTTTCAACATCTGTTGTGAATAATAGCTAAACTCTTACTAGCAATTAGTCTAGTTATTGTTGGCTACTAAATAATTATTTTTGTATAAAGGTGCCTACTTAATTATTAAGATGCATTTCGATATCCATGTAATCTTACATCGATTTAGAAAAAGTCAGTTTCCTGGAAAACGGTCCATACTAACGAGATGAGATAAGGGTCCTTTTTTACCTAAAAATTTTTGCGATTCAATAATTTGATTTAAAAAATTAAAAAATATTACACACAAAAAAGTTATGGCAGCATTTAACATGGCGAAGCCCTGATGTGACGCCCCTGACTAAAATATTCAATTATTAATACAAAAAACTTTTTTCCATTCCAACTTATTGAAGTATACCGAAATTCACGACTTTAGCATAAACCGTTTCGAAAATATTGGGAAAAAACCTTCAGAAAAAATCTTCAGAGTTTCCCCTTTTAAGGGACTCTAGGCCCTTTAAGAAGCAATTTTGGTATATTTATAGGAACTTTTTGTTATCCTCTTATCATCCTCATCTTCCAAGGCTTCCCTCTGCCATTCAGGCCCAATATATTTAATGATGTCATCCGTTCATAGTGTTTTCGGCTTTCTTCGCGGGCGTTTATGATCTAACGGTATCCATCCCAGAATTGCCTTGGTCCATTTGTCGTCGCATCGCCTCGCTATATAGCCTGCCCACTTTCATTTCAATTTTTTCGCCCTTCCAATGATGTCACACTCCTTCATTTGTTCTCTGATCCATATGCAGATCTTTCTGTCCCGCTTTGTAATACCAAGCATACACCTTTTCATTCCCCTCTGTGCAACCCGAAGCTTTTGAACTGATTGTGATGTGAGTGTCCATGATTCACTTCGGTATGTCAAAACAGGCAGCACGCACCGATTAAAAATCTTTTTCTTCAGACAGAGTGGGAGTTTGCTTTTAAATACTATATTAAGCCGGCCACACTTAACACGCCGTTCCACCTCAGTATCACCCTCCATTGAAATCCTTTGCCCAAGATATATGTAGTGGTTCACAACCTCTAAATCACTTCCTAAAATAAAAATTCTTCTGTTGACAGCAAATTTGTTAAACATAACCCGACCCTATTTTAGGTTTAATTTCAAACCAAATGGTTCTCCCGCCCTTTGCAACTCTCGTATATGTTCTTGTAGCTCACCTAGGTCTTATGAGAGGAGAACGATATCATCTGCAAATATAAGATGGCTTAGGTATACACCATTGGTTTTTATTCTCTCCTATACCCAATCCAGATTGCGAAATTTCTCTTTAAGGCAGGCTGAGAAACGAACAGGCGATATTGACTCACCCTGCCGATATATATATATATATATATATATATATATATATATATATATATATAAAAGTTGTGAACTCTGGGGAGTAGGCAGATTGAGACCTCGGAGTAAATCAACTAGATTCTCTTGAAAATGGCTTGGAAAATGGAAGCCGAAACGTCGAGATTTTACAAATCTAAAACGCGGTTCCTCCCGAGAAGAAGTAATTATAGTATATATATATATATATATATATATATATATATATATATATATATATATATATATATATACATATTATAAGAAAAAAAAAGGAAAACATAATTTCAAACTTAATTTTAAAAAAATATTGTAAATATAATATTTAACAAAAATTTAGAAAAAAAGGACATTGAAATGTGTTTTTTTTTTCTCGTTAATGGCACTGCTCCATTGTGCAATATGCCAGCTCCACTAAACTCCTTAGCAACCCCGGTCTGTCTGGTTCTAAACCATGCCGAGGCCACCAAACATTAATCTTTATAAATTATTAAACCTTATAAATTATGCAATGCACCAAATGGGCAGACAAACACACCCTACACCACTAAACATCCATGTCTCCACCAGGATTCGAACCCGGGACCATTGGATTGCCAGGCGAGCTATCAACCCATCAGACCACCGCGGTCGGCGAAATGTGGTTATAAAAATAGAGCCAACCAAGAAACAAGCACCATACATATTATTTACCAGGTAGCAAAAAAAACTAAATAACACATAAACATTTTTTTGACATTCAATACTTAGTTTTATGGCCTTCGTGTTTTATTATTTCGACCCATCTTTTGGGCATAGAGTTTACAGGGGTTGACACATTACTAATGATATAGCTTCCCATTCTATTTTAATCACCTCCTAAAGTTTTTTTTTTCTTTATTTGGGTTTTTCGCCACTATCTAAAACTCAAAAAATATCAAAAATACCTGTTCTTATGTAAAGAAAGAATCACTGAGTAAAAACAAAAAACCAAACGGAGACTAATTTCTCAGTGCTTCTTTTTTGTAATAAATTTGCCTAAAATAACTATATTGCTCTGCCTTCGGTAGATTTAAATTCAATATGGTTCCCGATTCTAAAGAATACAATTAAATACATTTAAATATTTGAATACACAATCAGTACAATAAACAATCACACAGTAAACATTACTTATATATATTTTTTGGTAGTATGTCACTGTCATGGAAATCTATTGTTGTCAATGTAAGTATCGTGGACATACACACAAAAATATATGTACTTTCACTCGTTACTTTATATATTACAAATTAATATAATTTATTTTTTAGTTTAGTTTTGAAAACGAGGGGAGGGGACCCTCCGAAACGTTAACGTTAAAAGTTTGTAAAATTTTTTATAACATTTTTATATCTTCAAAATGTTGTGAATTCTTTCTTTACATAAGAACAGGTATTTTTGATATTTTTTGAGTTTTAGAAAGTTGCGAAAAACCCAAATAAAGGAAAAAAAAATATATGAACACGCCACAATCATTCAGACATTACTCACCTCTTAAAGTTCAAACTTGCTTCTCGTTTTATGTTTACCCACGGCATTCTTGAGGTAAGTCCACAGTCCTCAATGGGATTGAGGTCCGGTAAATGGGAAGGCCACGGCAGTAAATTCACTTTATTGTCAGTAAGAAATTGTTTCGTTTTCCTAGTTGTATGTTTCGGATCATTATCCTGTTGATATTTCCATACCAGCGGCATATTTTCTTTTGCAAAAGGCAGCATGGCTCTCTGAAGAATGTGTATGTACTCATTTTGGTCCAAGTTTTTTTTAATCCAGTAAATTATTCCTACACCGTACCGTGAAAAAGCTGCCCACTCCTTTATATTACCGCCTCCATGCTTTACAGTTTTAATAGTATGTTTTAGTAATAATTCTTGGTTGGGTGTCCTTCTAACATATCACCTACAATCAGAACCTATTAAATTTATTTTTGTTTCATCGCTCCATAAAATATTGCGCCATTTCTTCATTCCCTATTCAACACACCAATTTGACTGATCTTGCACAAACTTTAAACGTTGTTTTACATTCTTGGCGGATAACAAAGCGACCTTTCTGGCTGCTCTACCATTTCAGTTACTTGCCTGAAGCTTTCTTCAAATTGTTCTTGAACTTATTTTCTAACCCCAGTTCACTTTAATTTCGGTAGACAAATTAAATGGGTAGTTTTTTGAAAGTTCGACAATCTGCCTGTCAGTTTAAGGTGTCGTTTTTCTTCCAACTCCACGGTATTCGTGAACTGGTTGTTTCTTTCGGGCATTTTCCAGCATTTTTTTGAATCACCGACGATCTTTGCAATTTCCCTTAGTTACTTTGCTTCCCTTAGACTTTTGCTTCTTTCCGCAATGTTAAAATCTGCAGCCTTTCAGCAGCTGTACAATGGACGCTACGACCCATTTCTAACAAAATTATTATTCGGCGAAGTTTGTTTTTATTTATTTTTTTAATTTCAACACTTGGAAATATACTAAACGTGTTGATAAATTAACGCAAAACGTAAAGAAACAATATTTACTGCTTTCTAAATTTTATGGCTCTATTTTTATGATCACATTTTCATGTTCTTTTTTCTAAATTTCTGTCAAATATTTTGTTTACAGTATTTTTTAAAACTAAGGTTGTTATTATGTTTTCCCTTTTTATACAGTTATTGCACTAATTAAGTAAGCTATTACAACTTTATTTTCCAAACAGAGTCTTTTATTATAACGGCTCCATTTCTCTGTCCATCACTGTATAATATATGTACAATTATTAGTATTTAAGCTTAATTCTTCTATTTTTTTTAGAGATAGCAAATTAATACTAAATATATGAGGGATGTTTGAAAAGTACGCGACCGAGAAAAGTTCTCGAGCTGAGAACTTCAGAATCCAGAAATAGAATCAATTGATTAGGATTTATTATGAAATTTACAAAAATATTTTAGAGAAATGAAAAAAATTAATATTCATTTGTTCTATATTTTGATTTTTTTTTGATTCTGCACCAAATGTTTACACTTTCTATTTCACTAACCATGTTAGACGAAAGCAAAAAAAATAATATGCATTTGTTCGATCTTTTTATTTTTCTTTTATTCTGTACCAAATCTTCACACTCTCTATTTCACAAACCATGTTAACATCATCAGGAGACTATTTAATGTAATTTAATCATCTCCTAATTATGATAACTGAGCTGGCCAAAACATGACTAGAAAAACTAAAACAACGCGCGTTTCACCAGTCACGTTAACATTCATAAGATGGTGATTTAATGTTATCTAATCACCTCCTCATTATGTTAAAAAGTATCCGAATCCTTTAAAGAAATAAAAGAAATGGTTCCTCAATTAAGATAACAATTAACACAAGAGATAAGTAGCAACAGAAATTGCGTTTATTTAAAAACATGATGTACTCACCAGCTGCACTTTGCCTTTCGCGTAAACTTTGTTCCAAAAATAATTTACTACGTTTTGGTAATGGCAAAGGTTTTCCTTGCAATATAGGTACGCTTTCGTGGTTTCTTGCTGAGAAATCTGCTGTTCTCTTTAGGATTTTGAAACTAATACTTCCGCCTACATATAAAAATAATAGACTATATAGACGAGTTATAAGTTTGGGAAATGAGTTCTGTCCGTTTTAATTTCTCTCAAATTTACGTAACTAAACTAATCTATTCATTCTTCCCTCCACTGAATATTTTCATGTAGTTTTCGAGCAGTAAGTTGTAAGCGAACCTGCAATTCGCCTTTTATCGGAGCAGCCTCTCACACGTTATAATATTGTTTAAAAGAAATATTAATAAAACCTTTGGTTTGAATATTTTCAGGCTTGATTTCCAGATATCTTTTGAAATATTTTTTGCACAGTGGTATCGTATCTGATTCTATTAGGAGTCTTCAGAGTACCGGAGTCCGCCGCGAACGTCCAAATTGTACTAAGGGAAATATTTTGACTTTCATAAATTTAACCAACTATTATGCACATCATTTGAAACAGAATTATTTATATATATAAATATATATATATATATATATATATATATATATATATATATATATATATATATATATATATATATATATATATATATATATTATATTTATATATATATATATATGTATATATATATATATATATATATATATATATATATATATATATATATATATATATATATATATATATTTATATTTATATATATATATATATATATATATATATATATATATATATATATATATATATATATATATATATATATAGGGGCCGGCAGGGAGATATGCTGTTTTTGAAACGACTGTTACGCGCGACAGTGTCGAGCAAATATTTTCAGGATGGTTGATATTTACTCGTTCCGGTATGTCATCTCAGTAGCCATGGAGCCGTGGTCTATGGCACATCACGTGTTTATTAACAACACTTTTATTGAAACTGGTCGTTCTGTTGTGCTTACCCAGCGACGATTTCAAAATGATTTATAACGTTGGTCGGCATGGTCGCGTTCCAAAATGCGATACCATTATGAAGTGGGTGAACAACTTTCAAACAACAGGATCGTTGAGTTGAGACCTGGGACTGCACGGGGAGGAGATCGAACAGTACGAACCTCGGGAAACATTGAAAAGGTGCGACAAACGGTGGAAACCAGCCGTCGCCGTTCAGCGGTACGCCACGCTTGCGCTCTTAGAATATCAGACAGGTCAGTTCGTAGAATCTTACACTTGAACCTTTATTTCCATCCGTATAAAAATATGGCTGTCCAAAAAATTCAACAAAATGACTTTGGGAGACGGCGTAAGTTCGCAGAAAGGATGTTGAAATTGCTGGACGACAACATCGTTTTGTACATGAGTGACGAGATCCATTTTCAATTATCGGGGATGGTAATGAAACAGAACTTTCGATACTGAGCACCCAAAAACCCCCGAGAGCTACATGATCAACATCTGCACTCCGAGAGAGTAACTGTTTAGTGTGCTGTATCTCGAACATGCATTATTGGACCGTTTTTTTTTGTGAAAACGGACGAACAGTTTCTGTTAACACAGATCGCTATCTCGCCATATTGCATGATTATTTTCTGCCAGAACTAAGAAGATGTCTTATTTACCTCAATACACTTTGGTTCCAACAAGATAGAGACTTGCCATACGTCAAGAGCAAGAATGACCTTTTTAAGGGAACATTTTCCTGGGTTCCTTATTGCGTGGGAATGTGGTATGGCCACCTCGGTCACCAGACTTTTCAGCTTGTGACTACTTTTTATCGGCTACTTAAAATCCAAAGCTTACATAGACAAACCGCAAACTCTTGAAGCTCTTTCCGAAACCATAACGCACGAAATTGAAAGGATTCCTCGTGCTATGCTCGAAAGTAGTATGGATAATTTTGCTACCCGTCTACAAGCATGCCTCCACAAAAACGGACGCCATCTAACTGATGTAATTTTTCGCACCTGACTGTTATGTATACTTTGCAATCTGGCAATATACCACTAATGAATAAAAGCAATAAATCTTGATATTTGTTTACAAATATGAGTGTGTCATTTTTTTCAAAAATACCATACCTCCCTGCCGGACACTGTATATATACATGTATATATACATGTATATATATATATATATATATATATATATATATATATATATATATATATATATATATATATATATATATATATATATACATATATATATATGGTAAAACTCCTAATATACTGTAAACTGATACACTTTTTGCTTGTTTACCTCTAAATTTCTCTTTGCCATGGTGAACAATGTACCAAGTAAACAATTTAAAAATTTTTATTTTTATTACCTTGTGAAATATTCTTCTGGTTATGTCAAAAAGTGTTAAAATGCCACAAGTTTATGTATCACGTTGCTTAGGGCAGTTATCTGAATTTTGAAAAAAGACGGACTGTTAGTATGAAAGAAATAATCTGAAGTTTTCGTGCAATAGTCAAATGATAAAACAATGCTGCTTCTACCGTTATACAGACAGTGATAAAATAGTTTAACGATTAATGTTATGTATGAATTCGAGATTCTGGTAGTCCTAAAAATATCCAAAGACGTGGCGTGTATCATATTAGATTTCTTGCTATAGAATATGAACCATGAAAATAGTACGCAATACTTTTATTATAGATATTAACAAAAACTATCTCATCATTAAACATTTCTCATAATATTTATCAATTAATGAATTCAAACGTTCTAACCTACAGTTATGATAACCATAACGTTATCCTCTTGGCCAACCTGTCCAAAAACTATAATGGATGGTGTATCCGGACACGTGGTAAAATCTATAATATGTCTTGTGTGGTACAAGTGAATGAGGCCATTTTTTAATCCAACAGCCACTAAGTACATGTTTATGTGTTCCAAAGGTACCAAACATAAACATGTTATGGAATTAATGGTTTTGGTTGACCATAGTTTCTGACCCTGTAACATTAAGATAATGTATTAACCAAAATCAATAAATTGTTTTATTATTAATAGCAACTATTTTGATATTAATAAACATAACCATATAATCAATCAGCCCGTTGTTTTACTGATTGCTGAAAAACTATAAAGTTTTGTTAGTTTTGAGGTGTTCCTAAAATGTTATTTCCATAAATATAATACCCTAGGTTTCATCATATGTTAATTTCTTCAAAAATTAAGGTCACTTTTAACATTTTGCACGTTTGACGTATCGATACAACCACTTGGCGTTTGTTTTTTAAGTTGGTGTGACTGTCCTTGATATCTGACCGAATTTTCATATACTTTTGCTTGTTAGAAATTATAGCGTCTTCTGTAATTGTTCTAAAAATGGATACGTTTATCGAGCAAAGAATTTGCATTAAATTTTGTTAAAAAACGAAATTGCTTGCGCCGATCCATTAAAACAATAAAGCTAGATTAAAAAAAAGTTTACAAGTGGTACAAAGAACTTAGTGGTGGTAGAGAGGCAATCGAAGATAAACCTCATTCATTCCATATTAACCAACGAAGAGAACATTACCAAAATTATGGATCTTTTACTGAGAAATGCCCAATTAACACTAGACCAGGCGCACATGATATGAGGAACACATCCGAGCGCGCGATTGACTTTGTCAACGCCACCTTTTTATTCTATTTTATGGTACTTAATCAAACAGCAAACAGTTTCATCAAATATTTTTTTATTGTAAGTATTGTTAAAAATATATTAAAAATAAAATAATGTCATATTCGCTAATTAAGACAATGTTTGAGCCTTAAATCATCAACATCTACAGCGTTTTCACAAGAAACACATTTTATTACGTTCTTTGAATGCTTTTTTCCACCTAAAATTATTACAGAAACTGCGTTTCATTGTAGTTACTTGATTACCTTTACGACCACATGGAACGCAGCGTTCTTCCCTCACACATTGTTTTTTTTGCGCAGGTTCACACTCATCTTTATCCTGGAATATTTTAGGTGTAAACGTATATCCATTGGCAATGTAGTATATATATATATATATATATATCTCCTCCATCGGGTTGCAACTGTCGCATCCACCTTTTGTTTTATTATAATCAAGTATTGCATATGGTTTGATCGTAAGATCGCAAGATTATCAATAGAAGCAGAATTGTGCATTAAAGAAAGCAAAATAACGCCCTTATTTTTTAGGGACATACGATAACATCATAATCTCAAACTGAAACCCAAATATAGTTAAATTCACAGGACGTTGTTTATTAGGTATAAATTGTTTTGGAATTTCAGTTTTGTTTTTTCGCAAAGTACCTAGAGTAGTAATTTCATCATCTAGAAGAAAACAAGGTCATACGACGTATATCAATTTTCAATCGTGAGATTACTGTTTTTTTTTATTTTAGATGATTCATCAAGCGGTATGCTATATCGTACGGTTTATTTGAAACTTCGTAGAGATCTGCAGGCTGTTTTCCACAATACAGTTCTAACGATGTAGCATCATTGACTGCAAAGAATTTTAGTCCATATTTTGCCGGTTTCCTGGAAATGTATTGGATGTCATCATTTGTAGCGAACTCACTGGGAGTGTAACAGTTTTTACAATTTCTAACAGAATGAGTCTAGGACGTACAACAACTAACCGATCAGTTATCATCAAATCGCACATACGTCAATAAAAACAAAAACAGTTTCAAGGACATGCAACTTCTTGCTGCTAATAGCTCGTCACCTTCATTATTCCAGAATTCATTCAAACTGATATTTTGTCCTTCTTTTACTCCCAATAAAAATAACAAACATATCACTGTCCTTATATCGTTACGGCTTGCTAATTTTGCATCACGATTACAGCTATACTGCTCTTCCTCACGTTTACAAGATATATATTAATTGGTACAATAAACTATTTGATCAATCATTTCATGGTTGACAGTCTGAAGAAAGCAATCAGTTTCACTTGTCGCATTTTTGCATCACCTTTTCGGCCAGGTAATATATTTACAACATTTTTTTGAACTTGTCCGGGAAGCAGTTTTACAAAAATCGCTGGTGGACCACATCATCCCATCTTTTCCAAAAAAACTATGTTTGCAACATCATCTTCGATCTTATGATCTGGTTCACTTTCTTGCTCACTATTACTATTATGTTCTTCATCTGAATGTATCCTCCTTCTCTTCATAATCAGAAAAAGTAAAATCGGTATTATCTTCTAATTTGATATTTTTTCTTTCCTGGTCTTATAATTCATGAAATAAATTTAAAATTTTTTCATCATTCGTATACCGAGCCTTATAATAAAACATTTAATTATAAAAAAAGAACATTCCAAGCCCAAATTGATCCAAAAAATTTTTAAAAAGTGTAATTTACCCATTCGAGTGTGTAGTTGATTTTGTCAACTAGTGTGTTTTTAACTGTCTTTATTTAAATATATATATATATATATATATATATATATATATATATATATATATATATATATATATATATATATATATATATATATATACACTTGTTGATTGAACTGTCGCAAATACACTACTGACTCAACAATTAGGACTAGGAGATAAAGTACCGAAATCGGAAGCGGGACAAGATTTGACCTGCACAAACAATGACGTCACAATGACGTGGTTACACGTCAGTCACACGTCACACGTTAAACAGTCTACATACAGCACGCCCGGTCTAAAGTTAAGTATTAGATTCCATTCAAAAAAAAGTCCAGATGCAAGTCTCAAAACAATTCATAACTTTTGCATCCTGTCGCGTACATCGCAATAATTATTCGTTATTTTTTCGCTGAAAATTAAACAAATACTCTTCCACAAGCATTCTATTTTCCAGATATGGTACCATGTGAGTTTTTCCTGTTACTCGATTAAAGAAACCACTTCGTGGACACCGTTTTGAGTCCGTAGAAACCATATATAAAAATTCTCTGGGCATTTTGAAGGAAATAAAAGAAATAGAATATAAAAACTGTTTCGAAGACTGGAAAAATACATTACAATAAGTGTAAGAAATGATTACTTTGAAGGAGATAAAATCAATCTGGATGAATAAATAAATGATTTGTATTTTATTTAAAAGGTTGACTTACTTTTTTATTACACTAATCATGAAAATTGTTAATAAGCTCGTGAATTCTGTGATTCAAGCCTACCTATTGGTAAAATTTTAAATCTCGTGTGAACATTGTTCTTGTTTTGTAATACGAGAAAATAATGTTCACTCGAAAGCATCTTAATTTTGTCTGAAACAAACATCGGTGTGACAATCCTCTTAATATTTCATCGACAATGAAAAATTACTGCTGCTTCGGTGGTGTGTCATCACTAAATGTCAAATTATAGAAATATATACATTTCACATCCTTAATCATAATGCGTCACAAAATGTGTCTTTTTTTCCTGTTCAAGTAGGAAAGTAGTAACGAATAAATTATTCAATATTGTATTGCCACATTGTTAAACCAAATCAAACAATAAATCAACAGATATTATTGATCAACGAAAATAGAGCGACTTTTAATTCATTATTTGAATAAAAGTTCAATTCAATAACAATTTTAACAAACATCAAATTCCAAATTGTATCAACATTTTTACTGTGATAAATGTATTACTTGATAAATCCTGACCAAGTTGTAAAATCGAATAATCATTAATTGAATCGTAATAATCAGATTACTCAAGTTTCAGACAATTAAATTGAAGTTCACCAATTTATCAACATTTAATAAAGGCTTATCTGCTTAGTCTAAAATTAATGTATTGTTTTCTAAATATATGAAGATCTTTTAAATATAAAACTAACTAAACTAAAGTTTTATATTCAAAGTGAAGATCACTATATAATGTTATTTTAATATAAATCTTATTTCATAATCTATAGTCCCCGTTTAACAGTAAGTGTGGAGGTTGCCTATAATCGGTTCCATACTGTCACCCTCCAGATAATAATCGCACATATATATTATGGAGCATGGAGTAGCTTTTATGTATGGAGACGGTTAAATTTCTCGAAAACGCTTTGAGATTTCTTAATGAAATTATGAACAAGAAAATTCGGAAATGTTTGCCACTTATTGGGTATATTTTCATTTTATTCTATTCCTATTTTCAAAATAGGTTTTACAAAAAGTTGTTGCGGTCTGTTTTAGGGTACATATATTTTTCATTTAGTAAGCTATGAAACTATGGATGACAGATGAAGTATTTGATTGCACTTGACGACTGTTAACGTTAATTTGTGAATTTCATATTTCTTCCAATTTTTATATGGATTAATATATATTTAACTAAAAGAGAAAGAATTGAAATACTAACAATTGTTGGATACGGTGACAGAAAAAGCACTTATGGTGAAGTTTGTCGAGCATTTAATGAAGTATATTCGAATAAAAATATCACTAAGTCAAAAACACTATCAAAAAAGGTGAAAAGATTCAATAATACAGGCAGCGTTAAAAGATGTCCAAAATTTATTATTTTTTTTTATAGCTCAACAGGCCCTGAAGGCCTAGGGCGTAGTGTTTACAATACCGTATTTTAGTGTTTATAATATACTATTTTACATATAATTATAACATTGCATATGTGGTTCCCACCCTTCACCAGTTCCTCTGCAGCACAGTTTGGACTATCCCTCTCCACTCCTTTCTATTGTTTACTATGTCCTTCCATTCCCCAATTCTTATCGTATCCAAATCTTCCTGCACTTGACCCATTCATCTTTTTCTTGGTCTGCCCTTCCTCTTCTTCCCTATTGGCCTTCTGCATAACACTAGATCTGTCATTCTCCCTCCGCCCAGTCTCTCCACGTGTCCAAGCCATCTCAGTATAAATGTTATTATATTTGGACTTTTGTACAGTTGTTCCAACTCATTATTCGTTCTTCTCCTCCATCCCTCCTCAGTTCTCTTTCCTCCATATATAGCTCGTGACATTTTCCTTTCCCACCTTTTCAGTTTCTCTTCCTCAGTTCGGTTTAGCGTCCAAGTTTCACATGCGTAAGTTGTTGTTACTATTACTTATTACTATTGTCTAGATTCTTTGTTTTGAGCTGCTAGACACATAGTTGGACTTCATCAGTGCCTTCAGGCTTCCATATTTTCGATTACCCTTTACTATCCTGGCCTGTAGTTCGTGCTCTTCGTGCCCGCCCTCTTCGATTGTAACTCCTAGGTAGTAGAATTTCTAAACTCTTTCGAAGGTATATTCTCTTCCATTACTGGCTACCATGGTCACGTTTCCCTCTTTTGCCGATAGATCTTGCATTTGTCCCATCACCATGTATTTTGACTTATTTTAATTTATTTCCAAACCGAATTTCTTCCCTTCTTTTTCTATTAATCTTATGGTTCTCTTTAGCTCCTTTTTGGTTCTTGCCAGTATAGTCAGATCATTTGCGAAGGCCAAACATTGGTGTTCACTGTTGTATATTGTGCCATCAGTTCTCAGCTTGCTATTCCTTACTATCATCTCCAGTATCAGATTAAAGAGAGTCGTTGACAGAGGGTCTCCCTGCCTAAGACCTCTTCTCACCTCCAATTCTTGCGATACATCACTATTCCTACTATTCTATCTCTTTAAAAAAGTATATCATTAAAGAATCTCATGACGTTCTCGAGATATTTGACCATTTCCATACATAATAGCGACCCTGTATATCTGAACCACCCTTTGTTGTGTGATGAAGAATTTCGGGGTAGAAGTCCGCTTCTTTTCAGTACTGAAAAGTACTCGGGTTTTCACAAAAAGAAAAGCGAGAGACTCTCTCCAGCCTGCAATTTCCAACTTGTGTGATAGTGCTTCTTACCCTGACTTACCCTTTTCGTGTAGCACTGTAAAATGCTATCTGATGTTGCTACAACAATAAAGTTATCCCCAGGTATTAGAATCATGTCGACTATGTCACAGGTGACCTGTATCAGAGATTTCCCCTCTAACCAGTCTTTTTTTAGGACACATATGTAACCTTCTCTACATGCGATAACAATTCTAAACTCCACGTCGAATAGTCCAGAACATTTTATGATGAAAGGGGTAGCTTTGATGTTACAGGTATTGGCCTAAAATATTATAAAAAAGAAATGAAAAACCTCGCTATTCTTTAGATCTAACTTCCAGCGATTATTATTTATTCTATGAAATCTGAAACAACATTTTTGGCGAATCCATTCTCGTGATAACGAAGATATTATATACCAAATTGTATATACCTGATGAAGAATTGTAAAATTTTGAGAGTCCAATATATAAATATTTCCAAATTCAGTTCCAATGATAGGGCATGATATAGCATATTTATCATGAGTTGTTCTCTCAATTGTTGTCGTGCATGTTATGGTATTTTCCTTTATAGGCATGCTATCCAGGCATTTTCTTATACATTCTTCTATTTTAACGGAAGAATTCAAATTCAAGAGATTCTGAGACCTTAAACATCATAATTGTTATCATATAATATTAGTAAATCCATAATACCTAGAGCTCAATAAAGAATATGGAATTTTTTTCAATTCGTTGACGACGTTTTCAACATTAACATCTTTCTCTTCCATTAGATTTTTCCATATTTCAGTTTCTTGTTCGGTCAGTGGACACGGTGGTATTTTAAATTTGTAGAAAGGTTTTAAATTCTTATAGAGGAACAGCTCTGATCCACAAGCCACACCTATAACTGCAAAATGTGTTTTGTATGATAGAACATAATATTGCATACTAGCTTCACTTCACCACAACAATTCTATACCCCTAATAGTAATAAATCCCATGAGATGCCGGAAAGAGAACAAACTTACAAAACTATAATTTGACTAATAATATTGAAGCAAGTCTCTAAAAAGTAGTTTATGCAGGTTTTTTCTTCTAGATTTGGTGCTTTTTGATTACAGTATATCCTGGTCAATATTACAATTTAAACTAAATGAAAGAAAAAAAAAATGTAGCAAAATTCAAGATTGACCTGATAATATTGTAACATAAGTGCTTTTGTTTTTTGAGAATTTATCATTTGTTAAAGAGATTACAAATTTCTTGCGGTGATCAAGAAAAAAACGTTAACCTTGCAAGGACAAGGATAAAATGTTTATATATTGGATATATATTCTAATATAATATACGAACTTCACCATTTCATCAAGATCTTGGCGACAGTACCGTAAGAATACATCTTTTGGAACTATATTAAAGGAGCGAGTAATGAAAATAATCCCCAAACACTCCAACTAACAATATCCAACATATCACTGATGAGATAAAGCTACAATTTCCAAAATTTTTATCAAAACTTTTTAACAATAAATTAGTTCAGGATTCAAAACAAATGTATTGTCGTGTATATATATATATATATATATATATATATATATATATATATATATATATATATATATATATATATATATATATATATATATATATATATATATGTTCAAAAATAATGATGAAGTGGGCACGTGGAGAAAGCTATTAAAAACAAAGAAAATACACCCGCGCTCCACGTTGGTGCTTTGTCGTTCCCGTATCCGTGATCCAAAGCGCCAGCAAGCATCTCCCAGGACCGATTTCTGGCCTTAAACCGTCATCAGCTGGGCTCAAGTTGAACGCCGCCTGAAAAACGGATCAAGGGAACGACTAAAGCCGTGACAATATCGAATGATTAAGATTAAATCATCTCCTGATGATGCTAACATGGTTAGCGAAACATGCGTTGAGCAGTTCAAAAAGGTGTTTTGTTGTTTAGTTTAGTAAATCTCTTCAAGTTTAATGAATCATGAGCTTCTTGATGTGACGTGAATCGGGTAAAATGTCTAATGGTTTGAAAAATTAGTGCTAGTAATTTTAAGTTTGACATTAAATGACAATGTGTTATGTGTGTTTTCCTTTTTTTTTGTAAAAAAATCCAAATTTATGCTGAATCATAAAAAACAAATATTACATTTTATTTTCAAATAATATCTTAAGAGAACAATGAAACAAAAAACTTAACTTTTTTAACAATTGGTGACATTGTCAAATGTTGAGAAAATAAAATAATGTTTTTCCCAGATATTATTGCATTTTAGATATACGCTTTTACACCCTGTATATGCTAAAGATTAAATATTATTCATACTCTTCTAATAATATTTTACCTGGAACAGGTGGGGAACTTTGATCTGCATAAAAATTTATCACCGAATTAGGAATATTAGGTATTGCCTGATCATGCGTCATTATAGTTCCTTTGTATACTTTCAGTCTGGACTTGGTATCCTTTTCCAGCTTGAGGTCGGTAATTACCAAATGATAGTCACCATTTCCCGCAACATCTGCCAGTATTGCGTTGCGTGGTAAAGTTAACAAACCAGCACTGCGGTCCGTGTGGGCTTCCAACCATCTTGATACACTTAGATCACTGAAAGATAAATTGAATATTTTAAACCAACTCAAAAATCTTAGTCAAGCTGAAAAGAAAAAAAGGCACCCAAAAAATAATCCAAACTTGCCCCACCCTATTTTCACAAGTTTCATTCTTTGTTGCATTTCCTACGTCGATGGGGCTTCAGTAATCAAAATAATGAAACACAACATTTATTCAACAATTCCAAATTACTGCACACCTTAAGTTAAGTGTAAGAGATTTTTTAATATTTCGGTGTTTAATATGAAATGAATCATTATTTAATTATAAATTGTTAAGAGAACCATAAAGTTCGTATGTTGAGATGGTTGTGAATATAAAATAATATGACTTAAATAAATAATGGTTTTCTAGCACATTTTGGAAAAAAATACGATATGAATTGAATATTCGCTGTATGGTCAATCGACAAGGTGATGAGATGATGAGATGATGATGAATCGCGTAACCAATAGCGCAATCTTTGAACGAATACAGAAACGTGTTATTTAATTCAACTCAAAATAATATAATAACGCTTTTGAGTGATTTTTTACCAAATTTCGTGAAGGCAGAGAGATCATCGAAAGGTATGTCCACACTTATTCAACTTTTGGTCGTCAAGACGCACGCAGCTGTTGAAAGGTTACACGCATGCGGTGTTGAATGAGAGACATGCAAGGACGTAAGGAAAAATCATGATGCTCGACGAGACGTTAAGGTAGCGCACCGACTCCCACCGATGTGGGTATTTTGCGTGGGTTTAAAGAACAAAAAATAAATATATAATTTTTAAAGTAATATATTTTTTTTATTTTTATATTTTTCGCAAACTCCAAGACCAGGCGAATTCACAGCAGAAATGATGAAATATATGGGAGAAGTAGCAAAGGTAGAATTTTTGTCACTAAACGATATCATAATAGAAAAGAAAGTACCAACACACTAGAATATAGGTAATATTGCCCTTGTTTAAAAAAGGAAATATCAAAGAATGTAAAAACATATAGGTATCACACTAACAAGTTTATCTGAAAAAATATTTTCCAGATTAATAGAGCATAGGCTGAGAGAAACATTAGAAGCAACATTAAAGGAACCACAGCATGGTTTTAGAAAGGATACAAGCACACAATATTTGATATTTATAATTAGACAACTAGGAGAAAAACTGTTAACAAAAGAAACCGAAATCCATATTTGTTTCATTAACCTAAAAATGCATGATGTCTGGAAAAGTATAAAGAGAAGAAGACTAGAAATTCCAAAGATAAGGTAGAAATAATAAGGTAAGAACGCATAACGATGAATCCACAGAATTTAGGACAGGAATAGGACTACGACAGAGCTGTGTACTGAGTCAACTGTTATTTTCAGTAGGTACTGATGATGTAAAAAATCAAAAAACAAATTGCAAGAATACAAAAACAGATTTTAGAAAAATTAAAACAGTGACAACACAAGAATTACTGTTAGCTGATGATATGGTCTTAATGGCAGATTCTGAAGAAAAATTACAACATAACTTAGCGATATATAACGAATAGCCAAGAAAAGTAAACATGGAAATAAATATTGACAAAGGCAAAACAACGGTAATTGTAGGCACAGAAATAAAACAAAAAATTGTACTTGATGAGAAGGTAATAAGCAAGTCAAAAACTATTAGTATTTAGAGATAAAAGGAGATAGGATAAGAAGGGATAGAAGGAGAAATACGACAGTAATGGAACAACTGGAAACGAAATAATAGAAAGAGTTATTATAGAAGAAATCTAACTGGTTTGGACATATCCACAGAATGAATAAAGAGAGATTAGCGAAACAAATCTAAGAAGCGAAAACGAAATGGAAATAATAAAGTTGGACTTTCAAGACTGAGAAGGAAAGAACAAGTTCAACAACCGACAGAAAAACAAGAAATTCATTGGTATGAGGCCAGAAAATTAGCACCGGAAAGAAACTCATGGAGGATAAAAATTCAGTAAATTCCATCATACCGAAATGTAAACTGTCAGTCTTACACCTAACGGTACAACGGACTTTTAGATTAAATAAAACAAAAAGTAATAAAATTACAAATTGATTGGGTATGGAATATTTTTTTAGTATATATTATCCTGTAGTAAATTGTAGTAATTATTCTAAATATTCCTTTGCCCATCCAGATTTTCGGTTTTTTTTTTCGTTATTTTCCGTGCTCTTATCAACACCAGCCCAGCAACACTCATACCTGACAATGTCATACCTAATACATGACAATGTCAGATGTATTCATGAAACTGAAATTACACAGTTAACAGTAGGTACTTACAAAATATAATGTTTTTAACGTTTTTAATAAACCACCTTTACTGAACTCGCCAGAAATGTTGAATAGAACTGACGCAAACATGTGGACAGGAAGGAGGCATGCGTCTTACCCTGCACTAGGATGCATATGTTAATGCATGCAATAACGCATATTGACTGGCACGTTGAAACGCATGTTGAACAGAAAAGCTGAACAGACTTGGTCATACCAAAAGAATATCTACATATCAGGTCCATCATTAGCAACCCAAACTGAAGAAGTGGCTGAAATCCTTCGAAATGATCATCGTGTATCTACTATGCTCATTGAAGCGTTCACTGACATTTTTAAATCTGCAGTACATCTCATATTAAAAAGTTTTGAGCAAAGAATTTGCATTAAATTTTGCCCAAAAAACGAAATTCCTTGTGCCGATGCATTAAAAAAGTGCTACGGTGATGAAACTGTGTCAAAAAAGTTTACAAGTGGTTCAAGAACTTTACTGATGGCAAAGAAGTAGACCAAATTTTCATTTTAATTCATCCACTTTAATCATTTATATAAAATAACTTTAAAAAAAGTGATTCAGTGTTTAGTGGTAAATCTCTTTGAGTTTTTTCAAGTAGTTGAAGATGAACCTCGTTCAGGAAGACCTTCCACCTCAAACAATGAAGAAAGCTTTACCAAAATCAAGGTTGTTGATTTCTTGTTGTAAGTAATGTAAGTTAATGTCTTGTTGTAAGTTATCGCCAGTAAATGCCACTCTAAAACATTCAGATTCATGACAAAACAATTTGTGATTTTTACATCACGAAAATGTAATGCAATAATTAATTATTCGTCAATATTTCGTTAAAAATATATACCATTCCCTAAGCACCATATTCATCATATGGAACCATGTAATTTTTACATATCCCTTCAATTTTTGAGTATAGTAATATATTCTGCAAATTAATATTTCATGTTAATTGTTCTTTCTTTATATAGGCACCATTTTGCCTATTTTTATTCAGTGTGTTCATAATAAATTGTCATTCCATCGTTTAGATTGTCATTCCATTGTCATTCGATCCTAAGCAGCCTATTAACATCCATTCTACTAATGTGTGCATTCCACTCTGAGATTTTTCTTTTCGTCCATTCATTGATACTCATTACTTTATACATCTGACTTATGCCTGTATTTCTGACCCTCTCCCTCAGTGTTTCCCTAAATTTAATGGGAGGTTTCATTTCTGCAGATTGAAACATTCTTTTAGTTTGTTAAGCTAATTGTTGAAAGGAGAAATTGTACTTTATGAATGAATAAACTAAAAATGCCTTTTAGCAGCTTACGCCAGCGGACTAGTAGGAACGCAAATTATACGGTATAAATGAGTTTTTAATGAATTGTTCTCAGGCAATTATTTAATGTTTTAATACGTATATGTTCCATTTGCCTGCAGCTGCATAAACAGCAAGACCGTCCATTAAGAGTACAACGTGTATTAAAATCGCACCCGGTCAATTAATTAATACAAAAAAGGCAATCGATATAGCAACGTGATACAGAAACTTGGTGGTCGGATCAATGCCATAATGTTACACATCCATCTCTTTTTTGTTACAGAGAAATGTATATAAATCACTACTTGTTACTTTCTCCGGGACATTCGAAGGGAAAGTGAATGATATCATATATGGAACAAAATAATGGACAAACGCGTAACATCTTGAATTTACAAGGTGAAATGTCTTTGAGAATATGTGTAAATTATTTTAAAAAATGATTTAGGTACTTACCTTCTACTCATGTTGTCGCACTTTGAAAAGTGGTAGGTTATATTTGTATTTACTCGTGGTGTCTTGGAAACTATGGCCTAGGATAGATATTGATTTAGCAGATAGTTTTCTACAGAAGACTGAAAAAATAAAATACTGAACTTTATTTGCTTATTTTGAATGTTAATCGTTATAACTGCTGCTGTTGTTGTTGGCCAATAAAAAATTGTTATTATAAGCAAGTACTTTTCACGATTTTTAAGACATAATTATTTTGGAATGTTGTTATTTTTATGATGCGTAGAAACTAAAAAAAGTATCGAAGTTGAAGATATAAGAAAAGGAACTACAAGGAAGAAAGTATAAGGAACCTCACATATTCAGGGTGTAAGAGAAATAACTTTCATAAATTTAACCAATGATTCTTTACATCATTTGAAAGAAAAAAATCCCTTACGACAAGGGTCAAAAATCTTAGGGTTTTCTCGAAAAAAAATTGCAATTAATAAATCGTTAATCGAAAAACTATGATAAAAATTATCATTTTAAGCAAACATGTGTAAAAACATATTTGGCAGACAATAATTGCTTATTATTTAATGAATAAACCACAAATAAACGAATGTGCGTTGTTAAAACATTTTTTTTTATTATTAAGAATCAGCCCCACATCAGCCAAAAAGTGAAAGTGGCAACGACTTATTGACTAATTGCGATCACTCCCAAAACAAAGAGTGTTGCCGACAAAAATTATTTCGGTTTGTTCCTATTTACAAAGAATCTGCTGCCAACCAGATTAGAAGTATACAAGAACTCTTTCAACGTGCTCGGGAAAATAGATTAGAACGGTGACAGGTTTGCATAAACTCAAATGATAGACATTTTAAACATTTGATTTAATAAAACAATTAATCATGTATTTCTTAATATGACTTGAATCGTTTAAAAGTGTTATAGATAAAAAAAATTAGTGCTAGTAATTTCAACTTTCACATTAAACGACATTAATGTGTAAGTTTTCTTTTCTTTTGTAAAAAAACAAACCAAATTTATGCTGAAACGTATGGGATAAATGAATATAAAAATATTGCATATCTTATTAAAAATAATACTTTAAGAGGGCAATGTTAGGAAAATAAAATAATGTTTTCCGTGCAAATGGTTGCATTTTGTATACATGTTTTTAGGATTTTTTTTTCAAAATAATGTAAAGAATCATTAACTAAATGGACGAAAGTTATTTCCTTTACACACTGTTTATGAAACCTTAAACCAACAAGTATACTAAAAGTAGTTTGCTAATTTTTATTCTGGAATTCGATATTAGTAACACTCTAGTCCCACTCTTACTCCCACTCTAGTCACCTGACCGAGATGTCATGCACTATAAACATCCCAATTGATGGAGAATATATATAAATGAAGGAATAAATGTGGATTGAAGCTGCATCGACATCTAAAGCCATTTAACAGCCACAACAGAGTAGGTCCAGGAATATTATTACTTAAAGTAAACATTCTAGTGTTAAAAAGAATAATAAGTTTATAAATCTACCAATAGGATAATCCATGAAAGTTTAAGTTAGGTGTAAAGAGCCTACAAATTGAGAGATAACGTAATCTTGATGTTATAAGGGGTGAACAGAATTACAAAAGATTGAATGTAGGCGAGAAAATGTTACCAGTTATGGTAGTTAATAATTCTTAATTTTTTAAGAGTTGGCACTGAAAACAAAGGTAGGTTCACAGTCTAATTTCTTATGTCATTTCGTTGCTACACCAGTACCTTTCAAAAAACGCCATTTATGTTTTAACGATTTCAAGTTAGTGTAATATTATTTTCGTGTATTTTCAAGAGAAGTAAAGACCTTTTTTCGGGACGTACTGATTTTTCTGTTCAATCAAAAGAAAAAAACGAGTGAAAGCGTCGTATACTTATAGAAACTTATGACGGTAATGTCCCAGCGCAAGACGGTTGTGGGCGTTGGTTTAGACGATTTAAAAGTAGTGATTTCGACTTGAAAGACAAAGAACACCGAGGTCACTCAAAAAAAAACTTGAAGATGCCGAATTGCAAGCATGTTGGAAGAAAACGATATGCAAACTCAACAACAAATGGCAGAGAGGTTAAATATTGGTCGCCGAATCATTTGTGATCATCTGCATGCCATGGGAAAATTTTAGAAGACAGGAAAATGGGTACCACATCTGGTGAACGACAGACAGATTGAAATCGAAAAACGGACAAAGACTTTCGGATTATGACTGGAGACGAAAAATGAATATATTTCGAAAACACAAAACTCAGAAAACCATGTTTTGATCCATGACAACCGTCAACATCGACCGCAAGACCAAATCGCTTTGGAATTAAGACAATGCTGTGCATTTGGTGGAATCAGAAGGGTGTCATGTACCATGCACTTCTGAAAGTAGGTGAAATAGTTAATATCGTTCAGTAGTGTCTACAAATGATGAATGGGATGCTGGACATGAACAGTTAATTTAATAAAACAATTAGTCATGTGATGTGAGTAGTTAAAAACGTGTTATGGCCTGAAAAATGAATGCTAATAATTGTAACTTTGTCATTAAACAACAATAATGTGTAAGTTTTCTTTTTTTTTGCCTTAAGAGGCCAATGACACAAAAATTGAATTCTGAACGATCAAAATAAATAAGACGATGAGACGTTGCTAATTGTTAAGAAAACAAAAAAGTTTTGACCTGTTTTCCGCCGAAATGGTTTCATTTTTAATACATTTTTAAGGAAACTTTTTGTTCAAAATGAGAAATGAAAAGAATCGTTAGTTAAATGTACGAAAGTTCTTTCCCTTACACCCTATAACTAATTAACTTATCTATTAACTGAAAGGTTAATTAACTGTTGTCAGTTAATAGAAAATATGGGTGTTATAAAAACAATCACAACTGAAAATAAAATTCACCCTGTAGATATATACAAAATTAATAAAAGTCTAGACCCATACTGAAGTTGAAAAACGATACCATCAGAGAAAAATAAATACCCGCATTTTTCTGGAGAATCATAAAAAAGGGACTCGTAATAAATTTAAAAGATACAAGAACCCTAAAGTAGATATTGATGGTAGTGGCACTTGGCACCAGAAAAACAAACATCCTTTCAGAGGAACGAGGAACGATAGTGAAAGGCTCTGTAGCGGGTAAAGGGGCGAAGTGAGGCACTTGAATAAAACCCAAGAAATGACAGGAACAGATGGTTTTTATATTCTTATCACGTGGACAGAGCTACGTGGGAATTGGAGGTAGAAGTCCGAAAGAGAATGAATCGAGAGTTTGAGTTGAAAGGTTGGTGAAGAGAGTTCGGGTTAACCCATTACACGTAAATAGTTCGAGAGTAATAAATTAAATAAATGTAATGTTTTACTAAATATATGTGTATCTTCTGCTTATTAATTCAATAATCAAGATCCATTTCGCGAACCAGCGAATCATGTGGAAATATTATTATATCTCTCAATGTGCGGACGAGGTTTCTAACAGAGGACTTCCCGCACAATGGGAACATATTCAATTTATTTGAAAGTGTGTTCATTCACAATTAAGCGATATCACCATTTGGAATGCCTTATTATTACGTCAAAATGTTATCTTTATCATATGTTCGAACTTAAAAAAAATATAAAATTGACCATAAAGCTTATTAGAAATGTTCAATTATTGAATACGTTCAGTTATTTTTCAATTTGTCCACAATCTATCGACCAATGGGCGAAACGAATTTCCTGCACACGTGCTTGCCGGAACGTTGATATCTCCGTCATCCGCGTGCCGATATCCCCTTTACCTGAAAAATTCTCCTGAAAGAATGTTAAACGTCGACGTCGAACATATCCGAATCCTACCGACCTTCAACGACACACCGAAAAGCCCGTTCGGATTGTGCTTTTAAGCGCCTAGTACAAAGATCGGTTCATGCGCGAAACGGTCAGAAAAAACATTGACCACTGCAAGCTGGATATCGTCAAGTTTTTAATTAGTGTCGTGGCCGTTGTCATCTGTCGTTGATTTGTTTGTATCGCACAAATGATTTTTCGATATTTTTATGACAGGCTTTATTGTGTCAAATATCCGAAACGTCAAAAATTATAATGAGTGACAATTTCAAGCACAGGATCGTGTACTTTATTGTTAACTGTAGATAATTGTGAAGTTTAGTTCGATAACAAAACAAGCAACAGGTGAGACTGGTAGTTTTACTATAAAAGTCGGTTATATAAGTATATCACAAAGTCATAGAATCGTTGATTTGTATTTACCATTTGACCTCCACGTTGGTGTGTGTAAATATTTATAAATAATTTAAATATGATCGAGGAAAATACCGATAATAAATAAACGTCACAAAAAGACGGTTTTTTCGGTATTTTATTTGATTAAAATCCCGAATTTCTTAGATCTTGTCATGGATGATGTTAAGTTATGCACATATGTGTGTTGTTAACATCGGCATTTCCTGAGATGTTAATATACAAGAGTATGCTTTGGTTAATGTCGTTATAATTAATGTATAAAGACTGTTCTTATATAAAGACAAATGAGTTATTGTTATTTGAAAGTGTAATAAATTTGACATTTTAATTAAATTGTAATGGAAATGGTGAAGTCTAGCTCAACGAGCCACTCATACTCAACCCGTATCCAAAAACCAATTACATCAGCCCGTATTCAAAATTACAAAACAATGATATAAAGGAAGGTCACCAAGACTCTTCAATAAAAAATGAAGATAATCATAAAATCATATACAAGGCTTTATCTCTGAGCTGATAGAACATATGTTCTAAATTTAAATCTAATATTCTTTCTGTAGAACATTAAATGATATCTCAGATCTCTACTTAGAGAGTTAAACAATTTAGCAGCGTTATAGCCGAAAGAACGATGAAACATGGCTGTGCTTCAAACACCATAAGGACACTGAGGATGTTATTAATCATGAATAATTCGTCTAAAACCCAATTTATTCCTAAGGCAAAGTGGAGAGGCAGTAATCTTTAAAAGTTCAATACTCGATAGTAAGCTATATTTAAATAAAGAGGCCATATTTTACAAACGTGATCATATGATCATACTTGCGCAAAACTCATACAAAGCGGCAACAAGAATTTTATATCTTCTGAAGACAGTAGTGGGTTACGACATCTAAGCAAGGAAAATACACAGTGATACAGTAATGTAATTTCGACATTACAATACTTTTACATATTTTTACATGTAATATTGCAATACTTTTACAAGTCTTTTTCATATTACTACTTTTTCATTCTATACTTTCAATCATAGTACATCTCTAGCAGAGTACAAAAGTTTTAGGCTAACATAACTTTGTTTTGTCAAATAAGTTATGTGATCACAAAAGCGCAACCTTTCATGAACAAATAAACACAAAATTTTTGCGCAATTTACAATTTGGATCTTTTGCAGATTAATGTAAAGACTTATTTGAGAACACAGAAACTGTCTTTTCTTATTTGAGCTAAAATGTATAGCTTTAGATTTGGCAGGATTTAAATGTAGGCAATGATTTGCAGAGAATGCAGAAATGTTGTACGCTCAATCATCGCACACGAACTCCTTGTTCATCCGCGAAAAATGTGGATTTATAATTTACAATAACTGCCTAAAAATCGAAGGTGTAAATTTAGAAAAGCAACGGACCCAATACGGATCCTTGAGGTACACAAGAACTTGTATTCAAGCTTGAAGATAGCAGGTTATTTAAAAATGTTCTTTGATTACGATTGCTCAAATACATATAAAGAAAATTAAGTGAAGTTTCGTTAAAGCTAGGATATCTACATTTAGCAATCAATAGAACTGTATCAAATGCCTTACTAAAATCCCAACAAAGCAAGAGCGGTCGCGTTTCCGTCATCCATAGAACAACAAATATCGTCACATAGAGAAAGCAAAGAAGTTTCCGTACTATAGCCGTTTCTAAAACCAAATTATTGTGTAGCAGAATATTAATATATACATATATATATATATATATATATATATATATATATATATATATATATATATATATATATATATATATATATATATATTAATATTAATATTAGTTAAATACTCATTAATTGGTTATACATGGGCTTCTACAGAATCTTTGACAAAGTCGACAACAAGTTTATTGGCCGTAGATCTCCAAGCTCAGATGAATTAGATTTTTTAGGAAGAGAAATTACAAGATCCAAAAAGAAAAAGCCACTCACCAAACAACAATTTATAATATGACATAAATACTTGTCAATTGCAGGCATACATAATTTTATCATCTGTAGAGTCAAATCACCAGATCCTTTGGCATTAGATTTCATCACATAATATTTAAATAAATCAGATATTTCGACTGGCTTAAAAGTGAAATTAAAGGGATAGAGTAGTAGTTGATGGATTGTTCATAGATAGATTGTTCATAGATTCATAGATAGAGACAAATTATTTATTAATATCGTCGGCATTATTTAGATTATGAGAAATTCTTGCTGACACTTTAGATTTACGAATGTTTTAACTTGTAAGGGCATTATAAAAACTGGAGATACTCTCTCACCTTTTGTGAAGTTTCTAATATGTTTGTAATTGTAATTTGTCTCAACAATCAGGGCTCCGATGTTTTTTGTAATAAGACAAGGTTTTATCTCCTTGCTTCATAAGTTACTTTATGCTAGGTGTTAGATAAGGAGCACGTGGCTTATAAATAAATATTTTCTTTTCCGGAGCATGTCTGTTCAATAATGATCAAATACTGGAAGTAAGGAAATTAGCTTTTTTATCAATATCTGTAAATCGAAAAATAATACAAGGGATCTGTACAGTAAATTCATCCATGTTAAAATTCCCAAAATCCCCGATAAACAACTAATGTTTGCGGCTCTCTTTAAAATGTAATGCATAACTCACAGAAAACCATAAGATTGTCTGATATATGGCCAACATTTTTAGTACCAATACCCTTATATATCTCCGGAGTACTTACAAAAATGGGATCAATCAATGTCACTGAATGGTTGGTAATACATGTAGGCTCATTGGTCAGTTGCTCTAGTTCATAAGAACCCAAACACATGCTAACTTTGTTGTTATATCAATTCTTCTATTAGAACCTTTGGTGTGAAACACTAAACTTGAAGAGATTTACCACTAAACACCAAAACACTTTTTTGCAAACAAGTGATTTGGTGTTTAGTGGTAAATCTCTTCAAGTTTGTTGTTATAATTAAAAAAGCTAACTTATTGATTGATTTGTCCGTTACTTTGTAACAGTTCATTTTTTAAACAAGAATAAATCAATTTTTTACTTTGTTATCTATATAATTGTCATCTAAATTATTCTATAATTGTCTACAATTGTTATCTAAAAAATTGTTTTATTCCTTTTTAAAAAAGTTAACGTTCATATCACCGATAACCAATATGTTGTTATAGGAGGGCGAAATAAATGACAGCATACTGTCAAGGTAACTTATAGTTCGATAGATGTGGGCCTTAGGTGGACGATAAATAACAGCTAGTATCAATGTGGTAGGCCCTAAAGAAATTTTTGCTCAAACTCATGCAAATCATCAGCAAAATTGAAGTATTTCATATTTATAGTTGCTCCTCATGAAAACTCCCACACCGCCTCCACGACCATCTCTATCCTTGCGATAAAATCTAAACTTAGGTATGTTTATCGAATCATTCATGATATTTAACAATAGCTATGTTTCAGTTACAGCAGAAATGTCAAAGAAGTTTGACATTTAAATTATATCCTCAACTTCGACCCCTACATCTATTCGAATCAAACATTTTTCACCCAGTATGGTTATTTTAACGTGCTATTTTTCAGCTTCAAATCGTCACGTTAAAACCACCATTAAACGAAAAACACCATGAAAATAACAACCACCATCAAATCACCAGTTGGAAATAATGCGGTTTAAGCTCTCAGTCCAAGGGCGCAATACGCAGTTGGCGTATTGCGCCCTTGGAAGGAGTATCCCTAATGTGAAATATTCGGCGAAACTGACACTGAATTGGAATAATACATAATTTGTGTTCATTCTGCAAGTGAATACATCTTCATTTTCAGAATTTCTAACTTTTTAGCTTATTCTGAAATAGAAAACGAAAAAAAAAATATGGATACTGAATTTTTCCCTTTGCTTTTTTGAAATCCCTTCTGTTTTAGTGATACAAAAGTAGCAATCACTTACATGATCAGTAGGTTCTCTCCACACCATAGACACAGCAAACGGCATAGAATTTTTCTTGCGATGCATTCACTGTACTAAATTTACGTGACAACTCACACAGCAAACATGAGGAGCCCAACTTTTATTTTGATCTCCAATTTGGCACTTAAAATATAAAAGATAGAGTTTTTTAATTTTCTTGGATATAGTTCCAGCTTGTGACTTTAAAAGAGATCGTCTGCATATATAACAAAACTTATCCGCTAAAATTTTGCAAAATCGATGACTAGAACTTACCATAAAACTTGCCATTTTATATAAAGATCGACTTAAACACTTGACTGTATTGTAAACGAGACAGAAACAAACTAAACTATAGAAAACAATAAAACTTCCCTTAAACGTTTCTAGAGTAATGTGGAAATACCTGTTTCCGGTTCTTGCTGACCCTTTATGAAAATAAAATTATTTTAGCGTCCTAGATAACAGATACCATAAACTTTTTTTGCTTGTTGAGCGAATAATATTAGTGATCTTTCTTACCTCTAAAAAAGACTAGTATTGTGTTGACGTAGGTTCAATATCAATGAATGGCTTGAAAATCGGAATGAAAAAAGAAGGGTGACGAAGTTCAGAAGCGTATAAATATTTGACGCAGGATTTCAACTACAATTATTGACTGTACTAACGTAACTGGTTAACGCCGGCAACCAGGCCGAATGAAGCCAGATGCTTCCATTTGTGGTGATTGACCCTTTTCACATTGATAACAGTATTATGTTCTAAAGGTCATAAACAGTAACGAAGTTATAGTTTTAAGCCAGACTAATCTTCGTCACATTCCATTTCCAGTGGTTTTGACAAATACACATAAATAGAACATGATAATTAGAATATTTTTAAACAAACATATCGTTGTTTGGTAAAATATTTAAACAAAAAAAGACGTATCGCTTCTATTACAATACTAGAACGATTTAATACGATCCAATCTTATAAATTGGATTACGAATATCAAATGATTCATAAGATCTGTAAAAAATTTGAATTGATTTAAAACAATTTTAGTTCATTGAATTATGGATTAATTATCTATTATTTTGTCTATACAATAATGCTGTTGGCAATGTTTATTGCAGCCACGCATGTCCGAAAATTTATTTGGGATTAGCTCTCTTATGCCTTTTTCATATAAGAAAGAGTCAATTTTCACCAGCATGACCTTTTTTTATTTTGAAAAATGTTATTGTTAACAGTTTTTCATCAGAACATGCATACACGATGTCCCAATAGTGCGATATCGGTTGATATCTTGATAATGATTAGCGAGAGAAAAAGTTTAAATATAAGAGTTGTACACGCGCCGATTCAACATGCAGCTAGTGCAAAAAACCCTGGAACAAAAGAAAGGAATTAACAAGGCTAAACAGAAGCTGAGAGATAAAAGAACGCATTGGTCAGAAAATGTTATCCCCAGTTATATGAAGATCAGAACCAATCAAAAACAACAATACCCACGGAAAAACAAATGCCAGATATCCTAATGGGGGAAGTAACAAATGCTATAGAATCGATGAAAAACGGCAAGGCTCCAGGAAAGGACAGTGTAACTGTCGAAATGCTGGTATTTGTTGTGACCCATTTGCTGGGAAAAGTTGGTATTATACTCAAAATGCTTCAAAGAACAAAAAGTGCCTGACTTATGGAAAAATGCAGAAGTGATCATTTTATATAAAAAAGGAGCACAGGATGATTTAAAGAACTACCGTCCAATAAGCCTCCTATCAGTAATGTACAAAGTTTTCACTAAAATAATATCCAAAAGAATATTAAGAAAACTGAATGACGCACAACCAAGAGAACAAGCGGGATTCAAAAGTAGATTCACTACAATGGATCACATTCAGGTTGTACAGCAGGCCCTAGAAAGTCACAACCAATACACCATGCCGCTCTGCTTGACTTTTATCGACTACGGGAAAGCATTTGAAACCATCTCAAAGCATACCATAATGGATGCACTGCTTAGCCCGAGGGTGGACAAAGCATATGTAAATCTACTAGGATCGATATATGATGGAGCTACAGCGACAATTCACCTTGATGTTTGAATGTAGAACGAGGTGTACAGTAGGGTGACGCAATATCGCCAATTCTTTTCTCGACTTGCCTTGAAGAAGTATTCCGTAAACTGGATTGGGAACAGGATAGTGTAAAGGTCAATGGTTCGAACTTAATCCAACTTAGATTTGCAGATGATATCGTGCTCATTTCACAAGACCCAGAGGAGCTGCAAAGACGCATACAATAAATATAAAGGGCTGGCGAACCATTTGGCTTAAAAATAAGCCTGAAAAAGAATCAGGTTATTTTCAATAAATTCGCTGAGGACAGGAGAATTTCAGTTTTAGGAAGGTATTTTGAGATTGTGGACCACTTTATATATCTTGGGCATAGGATTTCAATGGAGGGGGATACCGCCCGGGAGGTGGAACGGCGTGTTAAATGTGGCTAGCAGACATTTGGCAGGCTCAACATAGTGCTTAAGAGCAGACTCCCACTTTGCCTGAAAAGAAAAGTATTCGATCAGTGCGTGCTACCCGTTATGACTTACGGAAGCGAAAACTGGACACTTACATCGCAATCAATTCAAAAACCTCGAGTAGCACAGAGGGGAATGGAAAGATGTATGCTTGGCATTACAAGACAAGACATAAAGTCCTGTCATAGATCAGGGGTCAAACGAAAGTGTGTGACATCATTGGAAGAGTAAACCAATTGAAATAGAGATAAGCACTCCATATAGCGAGGCGATGGAACGACAGATGGATGGTACACGTCATCCTCCCCAAGACACAAAAGGGGATATATAACGTAAAGTTTCTGGTGCACCAGAAAATTAAAGTCGAAAACGTAAAATCCAACGGTGAGACCTCGCAGTGTTTCAACTGCCAGGTCTATGGGCACACGGCCAAGAAGTACCACGCCCCACCAAAATGCATGAGGTGCTCGATGAACCACGCCTCAAAAGACTGCAAAAAGCCGAGGAACACTCCGGCTAAATGCGCTAACTGCGGTGGTCCTCACCCAGCAAACGCAAAAACTTGCCCCAGGAAACCCCCGAACAGGTTGGAGGGCAAGAAATCACAGGAAACCGCTCCGGTCAAAACTCCGCCGAAGATTCCACCCCCTACATTCGTCTGGGGGACTCAAACAAACAGGAAAACCCCGGTCGAGGCGACGGTCGCCCCGACACAGGCCACTCTCCCAAAAATCCAGTTGCCGGACTTCTCCGCAATGATGGAGAACATGATGCGTCAGATGGCTGCCATGGTACAGCAGCAACTGAACGCAGCCCTAGCCATGTATCAAACCGCCAATGAACAATAAAGATTCATTGCGCGTTGTGACATGGAATTCCAACTCCCTGAGCGGGAAAAAGTTGGAATTAACGGCGTTTCTAGAAGACCACGGCATCGACGTAGCCCTGATTCAGGAAACTTTCCTCAAGCCGAGCCAACGGTTCGGCGTGAGGAACTTTTGCTGCTATAGGGAGGATCGCCTCGGCGGAGCGAAGGGTGGTCTGATGATTCTCGTCAAGAGAGGAATCAGACACAACCTTTTGCCTCCGACGGGCTTTACTTCCTCAGAGGTGATGTCGGTCCAAGTGGCTCTAGAAGGCAGTCCCGTAAACCTATCTTCATGGTATCAGAGAACCTGCAACAACTTCGATTCAGGTGAAGTGAGCAGGTTCCTGACTAACAACACTCCATTCATCATTGGAGGGGACTATAACGCTCATAACCAAGTGTGGGGTTCGAGATGGATAAACAAGAGGGGCGCTGACCTGTTATCTATGGCGGATAGATACGGGCTGAACCTGCTTGTCCCGGACGAACCATCCCGTCTCGACAGCTTCTTAGATTTCTTCATCGTGAGAAATCTAACGAATCATTGCACCGTCCAGGTTGTTCACGAGCTTACGTCGGATCATTACCCGGTCATTCTAACCATAGGTACCAAGGTGGACACCTTCCCACCGCGAAAGGTATCTAACATCAGTTGGAGCAAATTCCAAGAGCATTTGCAAAACAGCGGGCCCAACCCGCGCATTGATAACGTTCAGCAGCTAGAGGATGCGGTCGAGAAACTAACTAAAGATATAATAGAAGCCACGAAAGTGGCTACTAGCTTCAAGACGGACCCTTCTCGGACCACCTTAGACATTCCGTCCGAGGTAAAAGAGAAGATCCGTCTGAAAAACCGACTATACAGACGCTATCGACTGACTGGCGACCCTGAGCTCGGGCGACGTGCAAACGAAGCCAAAAGGGAGTCTTTACAGGCTCTCAAAGAGTTCAGGATTGACAGATGGGACGATTTTCTAGCGTCAATCGACAGGGCCGATCGATCGATTTGGAAAACGGCCAATCACTTGGTGGGAAAGGCGAGAGCGCCGATTCCTCCCCTGAGGACGGGTAATACTCACGCCGTCACGGGGGCGGAAAAAGCGGAGCTCTTCGCCGTGACCTACCAAAAGCAGATGACCTCTCTTCGGCCTTCAGCCGAAAAGAGGATTAAAGTTGAACAGTTTAGGAAAGAAATTCTATCTTACCAAGGAACTCCTAATCCTGGCTACTTGATCAGCCAAATAGTCTCGCCGAAGATAATACACAATATTATCCGAGGTTTGAAATCTAGAAAAGTTCCTGGTCGCGACCGTATCTCTCCGATGCAGCTGAAACGGCTACCAAACAAGCAGATAGCTCAGTTGGCAAATATTGTCAACGCTTCTTTCAGACTTCAGCACTTTCCAGCTATATGGAAACAGGCCCAAATCATAGTAATCCTGAAAAAAGGAAAAAGCCCAAGAGAGCCAAGTAGCTATAGACCCATTAGCTTGCTTAGCGCACTCGGCAAGGTCGTCGAGAGGGCGATTTTACACGCTCTCAACTTCGTTCTTGCCGACAAGAACATACTGCCGGACGAACAGCTCGGTTTCCGAAGGGGGCATGCGGCCGTCCACCAGGCGGCACGGCTCGCGACGGAAATCAGGCAGGGTTTCGGTGGTAGGCGCCATACGGGAGCCGTCTTCTTAGACCTCTCGCAAGCCTTCGACAGAGTCTGGCATCTCGGACTCATAGTCAAGATGCTCAGACTGGGCATACCAACAGACCTAGTCAAGCTATTGGCATCGTTCCTGACTGGACGCACTTTCCAAGTGCTCGTCGATGGTACTTTGTCTTCAGTCCAGCGAATCGAAGCGGGAGTACCGCAAGGATCCCCTCTTGCCCCAGTAATCTTCAACGTCTACATGGCGGACTTTCCTAAAATTCCGCATGTAAAGACTGCATTCTATGCTGACGATACCGCTTTTTATACGTCAGCCCCCGGGACCTGGCTGATCACATCCAGGCTCCAAAGGCAGACGTTAAAAGCCCTAAAATGGCTAGCCTATTGGAGGCTAGCAATAAATCGCAGCAAAACCCAGGCTGTCCTCTTCACAAGAAGACAGCCGATAATCAGACAGAATATCCGCATCTACGGAGTCCCCATCAAATGGGCCAGATCGGCACACTACCTGGGCCTTGAGTTCGACAAGGCCCTCACGTGGGTGCCGCACCTAAAGAAGGTAACCGGGAAAGCAAGAGCCATGGCTCGTCTGCTTTACCCCCTAATGAACGGCAAAAGTAAGCTCTCGCTGAACATCCGAATAACCTTGTATAAAATCATGGTCCGATCCGTCCTCACCTACGGATCTCAGGCCTGGTTCCCGTACCTCCCCCCAACGTCAATTGCAATTCTGCAATCGTTCCAGTCACGTGTTCTTCGCACATTAGTAGGTGCCCCATGGTTTGTAAGGAATGCGCAAATCCATCGGGAAACTGACACACCAGAGATTCAGACATTCCTGTCCAGACTTCTGGACAAATTCCTAGCGACGGCGTCCCTTTCGGACAATCCGCTAATCAGAGCCACGGCAGCTTCATTGCCGGCCGTTGCCCCAGTATGACCATCCTCTTCGGTCATCACCTCCATGCCTAAAGGACGGCAGCTAAAACCCTTCGAACAAGCGACATTGTCGTGACGTTCGAAAAAATCAGCGAATACAAGTCAGGGCCTTCGGGTCAACTTAACCTCCAGGACAAGAAGAAGAAGACGACAGATGGACCAGGGCAATGCTGGAGTGGATACCGCTTGATCGCAAACGTCCGCAAAGGAGACTGAGAGCTCAATGGACTGATGACATCATTAAGTTAGGTTAGGTTAGGTTAGGTTAGGTTAGGTTAGGTTAGGTTTGGTTAGGTTTGGTTAGGGCATATATATATATATATATATATATATATATATATATATATATATATATATATATATATATATATATATATATATATATATATATATTTATATATATATATATATATATATATATATATATATATATATATATATATATATATTTATATATATATATATATATATATATATATATATATATATATATATATATATATATATATATATATATAAACTGTTCTGCTGTAGTAGAATTACTAATTACTCGTGTAGAAACGCCTTTTAGATTTGTAAAATCTCCGTTTCGCCTTTCACTTTGAACCCATTTTCAAGAGAATTTAGTTGCTTTACCCCGAGGTCTCAATCTGCCTACTCCCCAGGGTTCACAACTAGACATTTTTTTCTAGTTGTGATATATATATATATATATATATATATATATATATATATATATATATATATATATATATATATATATATATATATATATATATGTGTGTAAATGGGGAATTTTCGTGACAGTTAGGACACTTCAGGACAATCCAACAGATTATAATTAAATAAATTATGCAGGAAATGTATACAGAACTTTCGATTTAATTCAGAAAAATTCCCCAGACTATATGAACTGTGTAATCACCTGTATATTGTTAATGCTTTCAACAATATTCAAAACGAAACAAATACCACAATTATGTAACGAAACAATTAAAATCGAAAGTGGAATCATATAGATTCCGTTTCCATTATTTATGCACAACAATCTCATGTGACCTAATTAATCCTTGCTAATTACTACACACATATTGTGTCACGGATATTCATGTGAAAATGTAAACGACCAGAATATTTATAAAATCAATCTCACAACAATAATGGTTTTGTTTCTGAGTGGTGAAAAAAAGATGCTTTAATGTCGGAATATGCTGTTAGTGATGTATCTGTTCTACTTACACCTTTCCATTTCATAAAATCGATGGTGCAATTTTTGTTTCGACGTCGTGAATGATGTACAGGGTGTAGTCGACGAAAAAAAATGGAAAAAGTCATTTAGAAGCGGATCATTACAATTTAAGTGGACCATAACGAATAATAAATGATTTCGGAGATATATTTTTTTTTCTTTTTAACATTCCAAATCACAAATGAAAGTTAATGGTATTCTAGGAAAATAAGATATATATACTCTGCTTAACTTCTGTGTGATTTTTTAATACTAAATCTATTATTTTAAAGTATCATGTTACTTCTTCTTCTTCCTTTGCAAATCGATTAATGGATGTTTGCGACCACATTTTCCATTATCTTTATATCTTTGACTGTATGAATTAGCGATTGTATATCGTTTATGCCCGTCCATTGCATCGCGTTCCGCAGCCATGACATCTTTTTACGTCCTAATCCTCTTCTACCTTCTATTTTGCCTTCGATGATCAGTTGTAGGAATTGGTATTTCTGGCCTCGCATGATGTGATCGACGTAGGCAGTCTTCTTTTTCTTTGTGATGCTGAGGAACTCGCGGTTTTTATTGAGGCATTTAAAAACCTCTTCGTTTGTCACCCTAACAGTCCATGGTATCTTAAGAATTCTGAGATATATCCACATCTCAAAAGCCTTCAGTTTGTTTATCGCATTTGCCTTTAAGGTCCAACCCTCTACGCCGTAGAGAAGCCCCGACCAAATGTAGCACCCTATCAATCTTAATCGAAGATCAAGGTCGAAGTCGCTGCAGATGAACAGTTTTTTGAATTTCAGGAAAGTACTTTGGGCTTGTTCGATACGGCATTTAATTTCATTGTCTGAGGACCATTGTTCATACAGCCATGTTCCCAGATATTTAAATTTTGTTACCCGTTCTGCTGGTGTAGGTTGGGCTGGAATCTTTGAATATGTTTGTTTCCCTTGTGATTACCATGAATTTAGTATTTTTTGTATTTATGGTTAATCCTATGTTTCGACTGTTTTTTCCTATTATATCGATCAATTGTTGTAGATCTTCCATGTTGTCTGCAATCAAAACTGTATCATCAGCATAATGTATGTTGTTTATCTAGACTCAATTGGCCTTAATCCCAATCTCTTTGTTTTCAAATACCTCCTGGAAGATAGAGCGGCGACAGTATACATCCTTGCTGTAGACCTCTAAGGACTCTAATCTGTCCAGTCCGAGTATTATCCACTCTGATCTGTGCCGATTGGTGCAAATATAGGTTCTCTATGCACCGAATGTCTTTTTGGTCCGAGTCAAGCCGACGGAGAAGCTGTATAAATTTATGATGTTGGACTTTGTCGAAAGCCTTTTCGTAATCTATAAAACACAGACATACATTCTTCCACTGGTCGTATCAGTTCTGTACTAGAACCTGCGTTGCGTCCAGTGCATCTCTCGTGCCCAACCCTTGTCTGAATCCAAACTATGTGTCGCTTATGGCATTATCACACTTTTTATATAGTCTCTAATGTATTATTCTTAGAAATATTGTCATAGCGTGGCTCATAAGGCTAATAAATCTGTGATCCTCACCCGTCCTTGCATTGGTTTTCTTTGACAGGGTGATAAAGGTTGAAGATAGCCATTGTTCAGAATATTGGCCAGTGTCATATATTTGGTTAAATAATCTATGCAGTACTGGGATACATCTCTTGTCTAGTACTTTAATTATCTCTGTCGAAATTTCATCAGGACCAGCTCCTTTATTGTTCTTAGATACTTGTATTACCTTTTCTATTTCTTTTTGTAACAGAAGAACCAGTTAGGTTTTCTCCCTTAGTTAGTTCTTTACCAGGTCTATTGTCATAAAAGAGCTTCTCGATATGGTCTTCCCATATTTTGTATTTTTCTGCATCATTCAGAACTATTCGATTGTTTTCATTGACTATAATACCCAATTTTCGCTTTTTGTATAGTCCTGCTTATGTCTTTTATGCAGATTAAAATCATCATGCCTGCGTTGTAGTTGTTTTAATTCGCTACATTCACATCTGAGCTATACGTTTTTTGCAGCCCTCATTTTTGATCTTATTAGTTTTTGTAGGTTTTTATATTTATCGTTTATCTCTTTGAATTACGCTTGGACGAACGCAGATGCTTTCGTCCATTAGCACAAAGATTTCCTCGGTCATCCATTTCTGCTTTTTATTACTAATTTTATAACCCAGGAGATTTTGTGAAGAGCGTTTTAAAGCATTTGCTAGAGATATTTTCATTGCGGCCGTTAGTAGAATATGGTCACTCTCTATATCTGCTCCTGGATAAGTGCATGCCGTTTTTATTGAAGAAGCAAATCTAGAGTTTATGAAATGTTGGTGAATCCATGTTGGTACCAAGTATTGATGACTGTCATATTTTCTTCTTGGTAAAACTGTAAAAGGCGATCTCCTCTCTCATTCGTACCAAGACCAAAGGGCCCAATGATGCTTTCGAAACAATCTTTCCCAAGTTTAGCGTTAAGGTCCCCCATGATTATATTAACTTCGTGTTTTTTTAGTTAGCTTTAATAGGTCTTTCACTTCACTGTAGAACTCTTCCAATTCTTGGTCTTAATTTGTATCAATGCGGTGCGACTAGAATAGGAGATAAAGTCCACAACCGATTTCCCTATCTTCTTCGAAACCATCACTCCTACTTCATTTCTGTGATGTCTGTCCTGGTTGCCAGAGTAGTAAACCGTACCACCCTCGACAGAGCATGCTCCTGTATCGGGCCATCTAGTTTTTGCGACTCCCAGGATGTCAAATTTAAGCCTGCTCATCCCCCGGGCAAGATTTGCCAGCTTTCCAGCTCGGAGCAGGCTCATTGTATTCCATGTTGCAACCTTTATAGAAATTCGTAGTCTGGATATCTGTTCTGAAACATTCAAATCAGTTCCCCCGGAGATCCGATCGGAGAACTATTTAAACATCCGAATAATTTTAAGTTGAACGTATTCATGTGATTATCTTGGGAAATATTGGGCTAGGTGGTTTCCCGTTGGCTTCCTAGCTTTGTTTCAGCTGCCCCTAACCTGGAGAACAGACGTTCACAGCCACCCATTCTGAGGCAGACACTGTCGTTGTTGACAAACCACCCACTTTTGGTCAGACGTTTGTCAGCGTGCCTGTTTGCATAGCCGGGGGGAATTCCTCTATCCGGCACCTGGCGACGCGCACTCTAGGGATTTCAGGCTCCCCCGAGAGGGGGATATATCCTGTTAAAGGGGTAATATCCTGTTACACTTATCTGGATATTTAAAAGTGTTTACATCACATTTCATAAAAGAATTATTATTACTGTACAATTGTTCCGACATCTGATTGTGTGCTTTCGCGATTCATAGCGTTGCTCTTTTATTTTACATTATTAGAGTGGCATTGCTAGTGCATTATTGTGTGTCGGTTCTCTGTTTTCTGTTTGTAATGCTACTTCTAAATGAACTAGCTGTTGTTAAAATAGTTGTTACTTTAGCTAACGAGAGTCGCAGGCAAGAACATATTGCACAAATGTTGTGAATTCATCAATCGACGGTCTTTCGTGTAGCAAAACGATACGAAAAGACGGGGGAGTACAGAACATGTTCTACCATATGGTGACTTTATTGGATATGACAGATTTATGCTAATGTACGATATGCTCGCACCCATGTTGGTGAACCAGTGTTCCAGTACCTACAGGAAGTTGAGATCTCGTCGTTTGACTGGCCACCTTTAAGTCCCGATTAAAATCCTATCGAACACCTACGGGATATTCTCAAACGAGGTATACGAGGTCGAAATTTGCAGCATTCCGAATCGTCATTCAGGAAGAACGAAATGAAATACTACAAAAAGACTACAAGAGATCTTCTGCGAAGCATGCCCAAAAGGATGCAAACTGTAATAGAGCTAGAGAAGGAAGCACCCAATACTTCTACATCCCCATGTTAGCTAAAAATAATGTTAAATTGCAATTTTTGTTATTCTTTCAATTAAATGTTGTAACAAATATACACTATGTTCCATTCCATCAACCACGAGTATGTTCTAACGCTACCTTATGTAAAGAAAACGGTATTCCTGTACATAGGACATTTGAAAATAACAGACCTAGTAATAAAAATTAGAGAAATGTTACAGACAAATTTAAAATATAACTTAAAATATTTTTGTCTAGCAGTAGCTATATATATATATATATATATATATATATATATATATATATATATATATCATCATCATCATCATCATCATCAGCCCGTATCGATCCACTGCAGGATGAAAGCCTCTTCAGCATGCTTCCAACCTTCACGGTCCTGGGCTTTCCTCTGCCACTCGGGTCCAATATACTTAACGATGTCATCAATCCATCGTGCTTTCGGTCTTCTTCGCGGACGTTTGCGATCAAGCGGTATCCACTCCAGGATTGCCTTGGTCCATCTGTCGTCCCATCGCCTCGCTATATGGCCTGCCCATCTCCATTTCAACTGTTTTACTCTTCCAATGATGTCACAGACTTTTGTTTGTTCCCTGATCCATGCGCAGGACTTTCTGTCTCGTCTTGTAATGCCAAGCATACATTTTTCCATTCCCCTCTGTGCCACCCGAAGTTTTTGAATTGATTGCGATGTGAGTGTCCAGGTTTCACTTCCGTATGTCATAACGGGTAGAACGCACTGATCGAATACTTTTCTTTTCAGGCAAAGTGGGAATATATATATATATATATATATATATATATATATATATATATATATATATATATATATATATATATATATATATATACAAATATACAGTGTGGTATTAAATAACCTATGCTAAATTACAAGTCGTACAAGTTGCATCATACAAGTTGTCGGTCGAAAAAGATTATTTGAGTGAATTTTGGTCCATCGAGCCATTTCGCAGGTTTTGGAAAATAAAGGGGATTTTAATGGGAACCAAATACGAAAAATACCAAACACTGGGGTCCTGGAGTTCCTGGAGGTTCTATAGTTTTACCCAGCAACCTGAGCCTTCTGCCCAGACGGTTGGTTTATCGTGGTGAAAAAAATATTTTCTCTTTAAGCAGATGTGAACATTTAACCTGAATAGCACCATTCATTTACTCCAGTAGTGAAGCGAATACTCTCCGGTGATGGTCCTGCCTTTTACCAGATATTCAATTAGCACCACACCATGGGAATCCCAGAAAAATGTAGTCAGTCGCGGAAACGCCGTCGAGTAAACGCTTTGAAAAAGATAGATGGGATTCCATCGAAATGTCAGCAAAACCGTTCACCAATGGACATGCACCAATGTTTAAGGCATTCTCACAAAGACAAGCCTCGATTGAAGATGAACCACGTAACGTCCACAAAATTTGGAATCTTATGGGTTCTGATCGTCGGTTGATGGTCAGAATGATCAGAGAATAATTGTATTTGACTCACACAACTATTCATCATAATTTGACCAGTGAATTGAAGATGACCAAAATCTGCGCAAAAATGGTTAGAAAAACTTTTCGCAAAATCAACCGAATAACAGGAGGGAAACGTCCCGACTTTTGGGACTGCTTGAAAAATTAATTTTCTTAAAAAGTCTGCAACAAAAGTTGATAACGCACCTTTGCTCAAAATTGTTGTTCGTATTTACAGAACACACTAAAAATCTGATTCACGAAAAAAATTGGTTCGGACACCAAGTGACTAGCTCAAACTCGAACTGAAGATATATCAGATGTTTCCCCCTTCCAAAACGTATACGAGGTGTAGCGGTTAATAATTCGTATTTTTTAAAAAATGGCGATAAACAAACACGAGTCGGTTAACAGTCTAATCTCTTATGTCATTTTGTTGCTACGACAGTACCTTTCAAAACGCCATTGATGTTTAAACGATTTCGAGTTAGCGTCATATTTTTTTCGTGTGGTAAACATGTCAAGTTTCGAGCCAAATTAAGAGTAATTGTGGCAAGTAGTGCTTTTCTAGTTCAATCAAAAGAAAAATGCGAATGAAAGCCGTCGTATACTTGTAGAAACTTGAAAGAGAACGCCCAAATCAACCTGAAAAATTTAAAGATGTAGAATTACAAGCATTGTTGGAAGAAGACGATATGCAAACTCAACAACAAATGGCAGAGAGGTTAATTGTTGGTCGTCGAATCATCTATAATCGTCAGCATGCCATTGAAAGATCCAGAAGGCGGAAAAATGGGTACCACATCAGCTGAACGACAGACAGATGGAAAAGCGAAAAACGGCATGCGAAGTTTTGCTTTCTCTGCATGAAAGAAATACTTTTCTGCATCGGATCGTGACTGTAGACGAAAAATGGATTTATGGTATAGTCCGTTTCAAGATATTTGGTGGCCATTGGGCAAAATGTTAATTAGCCCAATAAATCTCAATAAAAATATTCCTAGTTTTTTAAAAGGCCCCAGAGCCGGAGTAGTTTAACTTCTGAATAATTTTGGGAAAATAAAATATTGTTAAATTTCTATTAAATTATTATTATTATTCTGCTTATCCTTAATGTAGAATCTCAGCTCAGGCTGGTCGATAATCGAATGCCAAGATGAAAAAGCAATTCAGCTCCTCTCACCCCAACATAATATTTTACAAACAATGTGACACGTCAGCAAGAGCACGATACGTTGTTCCACTATGGCAATCGATTTCGAGATACCCAGGCTCTCGAGGTTCTTTGAGAATTTCTTACTTATCAGACCTTCGGCGGATATAACGAAGGGCACTACATCTACCGTACTCAGTTTCCACTGGTTCTTCAAGTCGTATGTCAGATTTTCATACTTTGTGGATTTTTCCATCTCAGTTTTTCTAATGTTGTGAGAGAGCGGCACTGCGGTGTTAATTATAAAAGCTCTTTTCTCCTTTTTATTAATTAGAACAATACCTGTTATAATCAACTGTTCGATCAGTAGTGATTGGTCTGTAGGCGAGTACATAATATGGATCTACGCTTTCTAATAGCGAGTATTTTAGTGCAATTTGCTGATGTATGATTTTTGCCAGCTGATTTTGCTATCCTAAATAAGCATTAGGAGCAAGGGCCGGGCAACCGCCAATAAAGTGCTCAGTTGTTTCCCCCAGAGTACCGCATTTCCTGCACTTATCGACTACGTCCAAGTGCAGTATATGCCTTTCATATTTCTTTATTCTTGTTACCCTATCTTAAATAGATATCGCGAAACCCTCTGTTTCTGGGTTCAACAGTCCATCGGTCAGCCATTTTAGAGACAATTGTTCGTCAATGGTGTCATCTTAGTGACTTAGGAAACCTTTCATGTAATGTTTGTCCTTTTCATTCTTGAACGCAATCTGCGAGTGTTGTTCCTCTATCAATACGGTTTTGTTTATTTTGGTTTAGTGGCGTGAAACCCCAGCTCTCATTTGCAACCAATTTCATTAATATACTGTTTGAATCAATGAAGTGTTTTCTCATCCTATTTTCTTAATTGAGACAAAGATTTTTTACGTTCACAAGGCCTCCAACCCCCCCTACCCCTAAACTTTCTTGGGATGTATAGTCTTTTCGTAGATGAGTTTGGATGCAAGCATTGGAACTTTGTGAATGTTCGGCGTGTCAAATCAAATTCATCAATGTCAGTTTCTGACCATTTAACAATGCCAAAAAAATATGTCAGAGTTGGCACTGCCCAACCGTTGATCGCTCTAATGAGGTTTCCACTGTTCAATTTGGTGTTTAAAAGCTTTGTAAGTCTCTTTTACTATAGAGTGGAAAAGTTCTTCTATAACTGGTTGTGATCAAGTTTTTGCTTTTGAGGTATTCCTAAATATTTGTATGATTCTTCTGGTGGCAGTAGTTGTTGATTGTTGAATGTTAACTCTGTACCTTTCCCTTCTGTATACTAACGGTAAAACATTTGTCCAGTCCGAATGACTTCTGATATCCCTACTAAATGTTTCGACCATTTTTATCAAGGAGCTTAATTTTTCTCTAGTTTCTCTATATAGTTTAAGGTCATCCATATATAGTAGATGAGAGAGCTTTCTTGGACTCCTCATATTAAGTTTATATCCAATATTGCTGTTGTTCAGTAGTGTGGACAAAGGGTTCAAGGCTAGACAGAACCAAATTGGAGAAAGGGAATCTCCCTGAAAAATCCCTTTCTCGATATTTGTAGTAGCAATGCATTGTTGATCGACAAAAAGATTTGTTTTCCACTTCCCCATTAGGCACTTTAATGAATTAATAATCTGGTGGCTAATTTTATAGAAATTCAGAACTTCAACCAACCAATCGTGCGGGACACTCAAATGCTTTCTTGTAGTCTATGTAGCAGCTATTTAAGTTGCGTTTTATTTTTCACACATGCTCAAGAACTACAGCATCGATCGTTAATTGTTCCTTGCACTCCATATTTGCTCTTATACATCCTTTCTGTTCTTCTACAAAAATGGTGTTTTTATCACAATGTTGGTAAATTTTTTCATTGAGTATGGCTCTGAAAAGTTTATACACTACTAACAGACATTGATTGGTCTGTAATTTTTGGGTTGCCTAACGTCCCCTTTTTTGTACGTCCATACGATACATACCTACTAGGATACGTACTAGGAAGTTCGAGAAAGTGTCTCGATTTATTAAAACTTCTTTAAATTCATTTGCAAATACAGGATAAGCGGTATTATTATTATTACTATGTATGACTAAAACATTGTTTATTGGTTTGTGTATTTTGAATGTATTAGTACAATAAAAATAAATAAATAAATAAATAAATAAATAAATTTTTCTATTAGTACAATAAAAATTATAACTTAAATTTAATACATTTAATTCGATTTCGCTCTCACTATCACTTTGATCAACATTAAGATTAGGTTATATATTATTATTAAATGATACAAAGGAATCTTATCCAACTTTCTTTGGGAATACTATACTTCCTTCCAAATTAAAACTGCAGAACTTACACTTAGAGTCGGAGGAATATTTTCTGCTCTAACATTGGATTTTTACCTGATGCCACATATGCTCAATTGGAATAAAAATACAATAATACGGGGGAAGGCGTAAAACCGTATGTTGCTGCCACTGCCTGTGATACCATTGCTGTCGATATGGGGCTGCTATGGTATCACATACATATTCCTTCTTAATGTTAAATGTCTTTAATATTTCTTGAAGACCACATTCTTTATATGTATTTTCGAAGTACACATCGTTTTTTAATATATAGTTCTGAATTTCCAATTTAGTGTTACTTGCATTAGGAATTTCTTTGGCGGTTATGATAACTAGCATTGTCCATTACAATTACGCTTTCCCTAGGCATATTGGGAAAAAGGCTATTTATAAACCAATATTCAAAAAGTTCTGTTGTGGTGTCGTCATGGTAGTCCAAAGATGAATGTTTAATATTTTTGGAGAACAACCATAAACAATGGGGAAACCATCCATCTTCGGAACCAGCATGTAAAATTGTAATTATTTTTCCCTTGTTTGCTGGGGCTTTGTTTTGTCATTTTATTGATATATCTACCCATCCTTTTGCTGGAGTCTCATGTGTATCGAACCATGTTTCATCAAGGTAGAAATGGGACGATTTTCTAATCAGTATTTTTTTTATAGAGTTATAGTAATCAAACCGCCATCATCGCAAATCGTTGTGATTATTAACAGTCCGATGTGCAAATCCTAATTGAGATAATATTCTCCGGAGACTAGTTCTTTTGCAAAGAATGTTGGTTTCATCTTTCCTTAGTCGCTGTTGCAATGAATGCAATGTAGGCACAGTTTGCTCTTCATACATAGCATAAATTTTGCTTCAAATTAAGTCTTTGTTGCTTTCGTCAACACATTTGCTTTTACCAGAATCACTACGGACTTTTTTTTGGCTTTAATTGACTTCGTCACAATATCTTTAATTGTAGACAATGGAGTTTTCATTATTGAAGAAGTTTCTGCTGTGGCTGCGTTTACATTAAACCCCCTATTCAATAAAGAAACATACATTTTTAACAATTTGCTTAGCATCGGACGATAAATGTTTTCTTTTAAAATTAGCACTACCGGACACATAATGATCATTATCTTGCCAAGAACGCCAGATTTTTAGCACGTTTGGAATAACAAAATATACGATCAAAATTATAGAACTGCACTGTTTAAGAAAAGAATGCGAACTAAACTAAAATATTTCGAAACTACTAAACCAGGTATAAAATTAATTTTATCTTTTTTCCTGTTATTTTATTAGGCCCGGCCCTGTTTACGTTTCTTACAACTTTGCTGGATTTCGTTACGGCATGGGTTGTTAAGAGTTTATTGCAGCTAATCGGTCAACGATAAATCTTGAAACGCACTTTACATTACAATGAAATATATTTTATATTGAAAATAGAAAACCTGGAAATATTTTAAATTTAATTAGAAAGTGAGGAAATTATATCATAATTATTATTATACTACAATAGAATAATTCGTTTATAAATCATTTTACATCATAGTTAGTCAAGAAAACAATAAAAGTTCACCCAAAGAAACTTCACTGTAGGTATAAAATTTCGAACATCATTTAACACGTACTAATACTAAAATGTATTTTCGTAGCAGGAAAATGAGCATATTCATTATTTAAACAACGACATGATATAGGAACTGTTGAAATGAATGGAACCTGTCATATATGAAAATGGATATTGCTTTCCTTTTAATAGTGGTAATTATTTTTGATTATATAGAGCCTTTCAAATAAAAGTAATTTATATTATAAACAAAATGTTTGCTCTCAAAATTATTTCATTTGAAAGTTGAATGTTTGCCAAATAGCCACTTAAAGATTATTGTTTCTTTAACATACTTTTTCTTTAAAATACCTCAAAGAAAGTGGTGTTAATTAGAGAATTTCGGTAGTTAAGCTTTATCGATATTTCATGGTACCTCCAGAAAATTTGCCGTTGAACAATTCAATTGTTTCAGCATCTCTGCTATTCTCTTCTTCGTATTTTTCTTTACAAAATAGTCTTGACTTATGAAAACTCATTCCGTTCACATACTTTATAACAGGAATGTAACGCTTTACTTATATATTATATTTATAAAGAATACTTTATAAGTTACTTTACTTATAGGAGGGTTACAATTTATTTATTCGGAATGATAAATAAAAATCAATATTTATCATTGAAAATGGTTTTATTGTTTTCCAAAATATTCTCCGCGATGATCGATACACTTTTGCATACGTTTGAAGCAACATGTATTTTGAACGCATCAAGCGCTTTTTCTGGCGTCGAAAATCGTTGACCACGTAGTTTATAATTCACAAACAGGAACAAAAAGAAATCATTGGGTGCCAAGTCAGTAATGTACGGCGGATGACCCATCAATTCATTGTTTTGGCCGGTCATATATTGAGTTGTTCGGTCCGATGTATGAGAGTTCGCGTTGTCATGGTGAAGAATGATGCTGCGTCGCAGATCTTATTTCTTCAAAGACTTCTGGCAAGCAAATGGTTGTGTTCTGACCGGTCCTCGATTCTTTAGTGGCACTGTAGCCACATACCCATTTATCCAAAAAAAAAAAACAGCGACCAATTGCTTCTTGCCCGAACAACTTTTGTTGGGTTTCGCTCATTTTGAAAGACCCATACAGTCGACTGCAGTTTACTTTCGGACTCATATGCATAGATCCAAGATTCGTCATCTGTGTAGATGATATACACGGCTTTTGACGCACCGCGATTGTATTATTTGGGCATTTCTTTGCACCAATCGACACGAGCCTTTTTTGAGCGATTGTCAAATTATGCGGAATCTAACGCGCAGAAATCTTTTTTTCATCTCTTTTTCATCACATTTCAACTAAAACTCAGGACATGATTTTTATGACCTTCTGTTTCTTACAGTACTTGCAAGAAGTGGTTTCAACAATTTCAAACTTGAAATTGTATCTTAAATGATGGAGAACGTCCAAAACATTGAAAAAAGTGGAGAATGGAGAATTGAAAACCCTACTGGAATACAGTCCTTGTCGTAAACTGCTCCAGAGAATCCACGGTGAAAGGATGAGAGAGGTGAGGGGATCAGAAAGAACACTCGAAAATTAGTCAGAATACTTTGCGTGATCCAGGTGCTTGTGACCGGGTCTATACGCACCTAATATATATATATATATATATATATATATATATATATATATATATATATATATATATATATATATATATATATATATATATATATATATATAAGGGGAAGCCAAGAAGGAGATGGTCAAACCAGGTGAAAATGATAAAGAAACCACTAGGTAGTCCAGTTTATAGACTGGAGGTCCACATTCAGAGTCAGAAATGGAAAAGTATAATTAATGAGGCCAGGGCACATAAAAGATTATACCGACGACTAAAAAGAAAAAAGAATTATCCACCTCATTAACAGGATTCAACGGATATGATGACAAATGAGGTATCCAAGTTTTAACAACAGTCACAAATAGTCATAGAAGTTCTTCCGATTGCTCTTATACAAGCCTAAACATCGCTGTGCACTGGTCATTCAGTTCCGTTTTTGGTCTGTAGTGAGCCAACTAACAAAACCAATCGTGCTAACAGATTAAATGCTGTAATGTCATAGCTCCCGAGATTCTGCAAGAAAATGAATTTCCTTCATAAGAATATGATCAGTGACGAAAAGTGTAGGTCAATCCTGGTAAGCCATAAACCAATACTGGAAAACCAAATATCCATACCAAAAAGGTGTTGCTGCGTAATCTGGTTTGCTGGACAGTGGTACCAGCTGTAACAGTCTGCAGACTGTTATTAACCGCAACTGATTTGTGTTAGAAACGCTCTTCAGGACAACTCATGGCTACATACAGCAAAAAGGACTCTGAAAAATGTTACCGACTTGGGCTGAGCGATTATATTGCACATGGAGTGTTCTCCAACTTGGATCTTCCAGATTTCTATCTTTTGCGATCCATATAACAACGTCTGATTGATAGTCGCTTCACACCTCTTGAGTTTTTTTCGATCTGCCATTCAGCACTTACCTAAAATGGGACAAAAGTGTATAGAAAGTTAGGGAAGTACTTTTGAAAATTTAGTATATTTTACTTTTTTCATAAATAAATATCCTAGAGGGTCAAAAAAGACCGATAATTAAATTGAAGACTTAATTAAGTAGTAAGTCCATTCTCCATTTGACACCGAGATGTATAATAAACATATCGTTGCATAAAAATATATCAAAATGTTTTTATCTATTCACGACATTGCTGTTAGATATCAACAACGTGACATTCCTCCATAACTATTTTCTAAAACAAAAAATAATAACGGTTGGTATTTTTAATGCACTGTAATTGATATTTTTCACGAGGTATAGTTAAACGATTTGAAGGAATGTTAATAATTACCTTTAACGGTTGCTTGAAATTATCTCCGTCACGTGATTTTAGCTAAAACGTATATGCTTAAAAACGGTTATTATTGAGCTGGTATTGCGATCATTGATTTCGAAGCTGCGGGATATTGTAGGTCAGTAGGATTAAAGGAAAGTATTGCTTCTAGCAGGTTGTGAAGAGTTTTGCGTAATACTGAATCGTTAACATTTAGTTGGCAAGTTTGTGTAATGCAGAAGGCTTTTTTTATTATTTTTATATATTTAACTTTTATTCTATGTTTAGGATGTTATTATATGGAATTTCACTAATCCTCTTTCTAGTCTATTAATACTTAAATCGAAGAGATTTACCACTACCCAACTACAGTTCCTGTCCATTATTGGACCACTTGAAATGATTAAGTAAAATCACTTTTTTGCTTGATTTTTAGGAAGATGTGTGTGTTTGGATGATAAAAGTTACTCAATATGTTAAAGACTTCTTTATTACACTGATCACTTAGTACAATAATACTCATAGACAAACAAATCTATATTTTATTTAATATTTTGTATTACCGCCCTTAACCTCTATGACTGCGCGTATTCATCGAGGCCTACTTCGAATGCAATTAAGAGACATTTCTTTGAGGTGTTCATTATAATTACAGTGGAAAATTATTATCTCAATTCATTGTGTCTTATTTGGAACATTTTCCTTGGAAATCTCACGTTTCAAAAGCTCCCAGACATTCTCTATTGGATGCCTGTCTGGTGAGTTTCCAGAACAGTCCAACAACTGAATATTCTGTTCGTTAATGGATTTTTTCACCGATTTCGCAGTGTGACATGATGCTCCATCTTGCATGAAAATCATATTTTCATTATTAGGGCACCACTCTTTCAATTGAAGTATCAATCTATTTTCTAAGGCCGAAATGTACTGCTGCTGTCTCATGGTCCCTTGAACAATGTAAAGTTTTCCAAGACATTTGCTGCTAATCACCGACCAAATCATAACTGATCTTGGGTGTTTAACAGTTTTTATCATATAGTCTGAATGATATTTTTCGGAAGATCTTCGTCGAACGTATTGGGTTTTGTTCATTAAGATTTGAATGATGATCTCGTCACTAAAGCAAACCTGTTAAATAAGATAATCAATTTATTAAAATTTTTAGACCAATAATAAGTCTTTCATCCTGATAAATATTATCATGTGTCTTTTCCCAACCATCCTCAGTAAAACCTTGATATTTTTTAGCCCATGCTAAACGTTTTTTCTTCATCTGGTCCGTAGGTTTTGGCTTTTTCACTGGTCAACTCCAAAATCAACCAATCTTCGTCGCACTGTACGAATGGATACATCGATTCCAACCTAGGCCATTTTATGTCGGCCGATGCAATTATAGCAACACTGGAAAAACTAAGGTTTTTACTATATGTTTCTTTGTATTCTATGTTATGTCCATATCCATTTCCCTAGCCATTTCGCATCTTCTTCTGATCTCATGAGTGTAACCACCTTCGTTCAATATTAAAGCCCCAAGATAGACGCACTAGTTCACTACTTTAAATTGCCTTATTTGATTAATGTTTGGCATGTTGCTATTTTAACGTTGATAATCATTATTTTCGTTTTCTCCTCGTTTATTTTTAAAATCGCTTTCATCCTTTACTTTTTTTAATAATTAAGGGTCACTTCCTCGGTTGACTTCGGAGGAATTGTAGTGTCATAGGCATATATTAAGTTAGTTATTTTTATGCCGTCAATACTGACACCATTGATCCAATCCTCGAGAGTTCTATGCACGAGTTAGTTGTTTTTCCCTGAGATCTTACTATACACGCAAAGAAACATATAGAAACCAAATATAAAATGTTCAAATAAAACGAAGGCGTTTCAAATGTATACGAATGGTTTATTGGTTTCAAAACCCAATTCTGGTACCAATCAATACATCCTCTCCATACACGTCACAGGATTACACATTATTCTTACTTTCACAATAATACAAAACCAAAATATGGTGAAAATGTTTTACTTTCATTTTCCATTTTTGATGTAACCTGAAATAAATATCATCCGACTGACTTTGTCTCTGTTTTTCTTTGGCTATATGATATAGGACGATAGAGTGAAAAGTCCGATAATTTTCCGACAGATGGCAATGGGAGAAATATGGATTCGCAAATAATATTGCATATCTGAAAAATAACTTCCTTGCTTGTAACGCTCCATATGCTCCAAATGATGTTAAAATGGAAGGTTAACAGGAAACCAGAAATAGAGAAAGTTAGCGAGAAGAAGAAAATAGAACAACAGGCTAATTTGCAGCAAATAAGGAGTGAAGCACAAGACTCAATATCTCCAACACTATTTAACTTGCTGATAATGGAAGGCATTATGAAAAGAACAGGGTTGGGTAACACCCTGGTCATCCCTAGAAATACTCGTCTAGTTTTAAGAAAAGTTTGCGATAACGATTCTGGATTGCCTGGAGAGAAACTAAAATTTATCGCCGATAAAATTTGTCGAATTCTTGCCTCTGTGGCCAGAGACTTTAAAGGAACTTGAAGCATGTGTTGAACGCCCCTGGAATGCCTTGCTATAACAACGCATAGAAAATCTAATTCGGCTTATGTCTTGCAGAGTTACAGACTGATATTAACCATGTTAGCCTTACTAACTCATTATTTTTTTTTATATCAAACATAACCAGAATTTCTGGGTTATTTTATCATAACATAATACATTTATATAAAAATTATAAAATGAATCCAATAATATATATTTTTCATAATGTTGCATTTTTTGTTATCCAGTATAGTTGGACGATGACTATACCAAATACCCAAAACTATCCGTATCAATTCACTGCAGGTTGAAAGCCTCTTCAGCATGCTTCCAACTCTCGCGGTCCTAAGCTCTCATCTGCCATTCGGGTCCGATATACTTACTTAATAATGTCATGGGTCCATCATGTTTTCGGTCTTCTTCGTGGACATTTGCGATCAAGCGGTATCCAGTCCAGGACCGCCCTAGTCCATCTTTCGTCCCATCGCCTCGCTACATGGCCTACCCACTGCCATTTCAATTGCTTTATTCTTCCAATGATGTCACTCACTTTCGTTTGTTCTCTGATCCATGTGCAGGTCTTTCTATCCCGTCTAGTTATGCCAGGCATATATCTTTCCATTCCCCTCTGTGCTACTCGAAGTTTTTGAACTGACTGTGATGTGAGTGTCCAGGTCTCACTTCTGTATGTCATAACGGGCAGGACACACTGATCAAAGACTTTTCTTTTCAGGCAATGTGGTAGTTTGCTTTTAAACACTATATATATATATATATATATATATATATATATATATATATATATATATATATATATATATATATATATATATATGTATATATATATATATTAGTGATCCACAACTTCCAAATCCGTTCCTAAAATAGAAATCTTTTTGTCCTCAGCAAATTTACTGAACATGACCTGACTCTTCTTCTGGTTTATTTTCAAGCCAAATGGTTCCCCAGCCCTTTGCAGCTTTTGTACATGTCTTTGCAACCCCTCTGGGTCTTGTGAAAGAAAAACGATATCATCTGCGAATCTAAGATGATTTAAGTATGCACCATTAATCCTTATTCCATCCTGTTCCCAATCCAGATTACGGAACACTTCTAGGCAGGCTGAGAAAAGAAGAGGCGATATTGCGTCACCCTGCCGTACGCCCCGCTCTACATTTATTCCAACCTCAAGATGGGCAAGGTGAACTGTTGCTGTAGCTTCATCATATATCGATCCTAGGAGATTTACATAGGCATTCTCTACACCTTGATTAAGCAATGTATCCATTATAGCCCGCTTTGAGATTGAATCAAATACTTTTTCATAATCGATAAAAGCCAAGCACAGTGACATAGTGTATTCGTTGTGTCTTTCAATGACCTGCTGTAGGACCTGGATGTAATCCAGTGTACTGAATCCACTTCTGAATCCTGCTTGCTCCCTTGGTTGGGCGTCATTAAGTTTTCTTAGTATTCTTTTGGATATTATCTTGGTGAAAACTTTGTACACCACTGACTGGCTTATTGGACGGTAGTTCTTTAAATCTTCCCATGCTCCTTTCTTATGTAAAAGAATCACTTCTGCATTTTTCCATAAGCTGGGTACTTCTTGTTGTTTGAGACATTTGAAGTATAATTTTGCTAGTGTTTTATGTAAAGTCCGACCACCAGCTTTTAACATCTCCACAGTTATGCTGTCCTTTCCTGGAGCCTTGCCATTTTTCATCGAGTTTATAGCCTTTGTCACTTCCTCCACCAGGATATCCGGCACTTGTTCTTCAGTAGGCATTGCTGTTCTTGCTTGGTTCTGGTCCTCATATAACTTTGAATAAAATCTTCGAACAACCTCTAACGTTTCCGTCCTTTCCCTACATATTGTACCATCCTCACGCATTAAGGCAAACATTTGTATCCTTTTCTTTCTTAGCTTCTGCTTAGCTTTGTTAATTCCCCTGTTTTCTTCCAGAGTCTTTTGTACAAGCTGCATGTTGAATCGGCGCGTTTCTTCTCGAATACGTTTTCTAATAGTTTTGCAAAGCTCAACGTACTCGACCCTGCCAAAAGGACTGTCTGCATTTTTCATTATCCGGCATTTTTTTTATTAAAGTAGTGGTCTCATTAGAAGTTTTTGACTTTTTGAAACATTTATCTTCTGGAGCTATTGAAGCCGTCGTTTTAAACAAATATAACTAGAATTTCTGGATTATTTTATCATAACATAATACATTTATATAAAAATTATAAAATGAATCAAATAATACATATTTTTCATAATGTTGCATTTTTTTGTTATCCCGTATAGTTGAACGATGACCATACCAAATACCCAAAACTATTTACCACATTCATTTACAAAAACTTTAACGACTGCTCCCAATAAACATCGAAAACTTGTCCGTTTACCGTAATTTACATTTTAAACCTACTTTCGCAACAGCAAACGAACAAATTCACATTCAGTCTCTTTCTTTTTTACTACGAGTAGCATTTTTGAACTTATTTCATTCAGAGCGTACTATTTCAGTTCAATTTTTATTCCTTTTTGTTATTTACTCTGTGACTTTCACGGAATGACCTAGCCAATTTTATTCAGTCGATTTCTTGGGAAATACGTTGTTAAGGTCAATTAATAGGGTGTAACAAAAGTTTGTACGTTTTTAAGGTACTTAGTTTAAAAAATTATAGAACTTGTACCTGAAAGTTATTCCTGGAAATATAGGCCGTTTTTTTCGAAAACCTGAACCCATCCTTGAGCCGTTTGAACACAGTTGTGTTCCCACTCAGTACCTCGATGAACCTGCTTTTAAAACATCGGTATCGAAAGACCCTGAACGATCTGATCTCCAATAATGTTTATGGATTCCGCAGTTGGTTCCCTTTGAAACATTTCGAAAATATTAGGATTTTAAATGATACACTTGTAGCTTTTTAATGTTTCATAGCTTCACAGCTTTTTCATGTTTCGCCTTGTTAGGGCTTTTTCAAGAGTAGCTTGAACTAATACTAATGGTCAAACACAGTGTTTCCAAGTATACAGGTAAAATTATTTATTTCTTCTTTATTTCTTGTTTTTTTTATGTCTAGGCCAAGTATCCTAAATATCGGCTGGTATAAACCGAGCTATTCAATTACAATATGATTTTATCTATTACCGGGGTGTATTGGAAATTTAACTGGTCATTTTTGGTTATTATATGATAAATGTTTTAAAGATTTTTTTTATTTCCGGTATTTCTAGAAGGTCTAATTTTTTACTTTTCTTTCTGAGTGTAATAATTTAACATTGTTTACATATATAAAATACTTTTTTATATTATTTAAGATATCTTTTTGTGTTCTTATATTCTACAACCTATACTTCTACCTCTTTGACCGATATATACCGCTTCACAATCCTTACAGTTACTTTTTTATACATTAGATTTATTTATAGTATCCGTTTTATCCTTATTATTAACTAACATTCTACCTGCATTAAGTTTATTTACACAAATAGTCTTACAACCTAGTTTATTTAATCGTTTACACACTGTATTACTAAGTTTAGAAGTGTAATTAATAAATTTAAACGATTTGTCTTTTTGCTTTTTAATGTCACAGAATTCTTGTAAATTCAGCTACCTTTGTCAGTTGTTATCAGTGCTACACAAACAGCTTTATCAGTGCTACACAAACATGTTGAGGTTGGGTCAACATGTGAACATGTGTATGGTCAAACTTGTGAACTGATTATGTGAAAGTGTGTAGCTAATTTGTGAATGGCTCCTTGTGATGTCTGAAAGAACAACCAATGTTGAATCAAACATTGGCTTGGCCATGTGGGCCAATGTGTAGAGCCGGCTTAATACTGAAGAAGGAATGTTTATTTATCGGAGCAACAAGTTGAAATCTGACGATGAATCTGATCTCACGAAATTCAATTTGTATCTTTGAATGGAAGAAAAAATGTTATCGAGACTGCAAATGGGAGAAAGTATTCAAATGTCATAGTTTGGGCGAGTATTGCCTACAAAAAAAAGCTACGTATTTTTTCTCTGCGTATTTTAACTCTTAAGAATATAAAAATTTTTTAGAACAACAAAAGTTGTTTTTTAATGATAACTTTGATCAACCTTGTTTCAACAAGATAACTTTGATCCTTGCCCAACTTAATAACTTTGATCAAGCATCCTTACCCTTTTGATTTTTTCCGTCTTCGTCAAGATTTGCGGATGACCTTAAACTCTTTATGCCAGTTCTATCATCACATGACTGATCTTTATTGCAGGGTGATCTGCATTTCTTGCTGGGTGTGCTTGCAACAAGCTTTCAGTAAATATTATCAAATGCAAAAAAAATACCTTTTATCACTTTTCCCTAAATAGTTGCACTTCGAAAGATTGTGCAGTTGTAAAGGACGTGAGGGTGTATATAGATAGAAAACTCATTCAACCATCACATTGTTCAAATCGTGCAGTCAGCAGCTGCAATGCTTGGCCTCCTAATTAGATCAACAAAAGCTTTTGATATCAGCTATTTTATAACTCTGTATAATGCCTTAGTACGATCTAGACTTATGTATGCTTCCCCTGTTTGGTCTCTAATATATACTACACAGATTTCTCGTCTTGAGCAGGTTCAGCGGCGTTTTCTAAAGTATGTCTTTTAAGCTGGATGGTGCCTACCTCTGCAGAGTTTATAGCCACACTCTGTTATTAGAGAGATTATCCTGTCAGTCCCTGGAGGATAGTAGAGTGTATGCTGCTCAGCGTTTCCTGCTGTACCTCTACCGTGGCTTAATTGTGATCTTGGATTGATGATCTTATATAAATATTTTTGTACCATTGTTAGGTTAAGTATAATATAATTATTAAGTATAATATAGTATAATATACATAATATTTCAAAATTGGCCTGCTGTATCTCCAGATTTGGATATCTTTGAAAATGTCAATTGGATGCTTTCAAGACGAGTTTTTAGTAAACCAAGACATTTTACAAATATGGAGGATTTGAAAAGTACTATTCAGATTCCATAGGAAGAAATGTCATGTGCAAAAAGAATTTCTGATTTAATAAAAGGTGGTGGAAAGACTCCAAATTATTAAAATCGTTTGTATATGATTTTTTCTTGTAAAATTTTATCTTTTCTGTGAAACTGAGGGTATGTCTAGCATTTCCATTAAAAAATTTAAAATACTAAGTTTTTTTTCTTGAGAAAAGTCTTCGATGAGTAAAAATCCATTTTACTGCAATTTTCATAACATTTTGATACCGAGTGAAGATGATTTCTGTGGCTTATTAACTTAATAATTAACTTCTTCGTTTCTTCTTATATCTTACCACCTTTACCTGTCCTTATTTGTTTGTGAACTATCGATTCCGAAGTCATCATGGCCTAGTGAATTTTATTGTTGATGTCGATTAACATATCTGTGTTTCTTGTATTCTTATTCTAAAAATTCCTACGTAGTTTTTTCTTGTAAGTGTTCTCTAATCTTTTTATGCCTATTCAGTATCTTATCTTCTTAACTAGTTTACTTCTTTCACCTACGGTATTTAATTTAATCTTCACTCTTACTAATCAACGATCACACCCTGTGGGGTATCTATTCAATAGTGTGTCGTCATTTATTATGGGCTTAAAGTTCGACAAAGCAATTAATTTAATTTATAGTTTTTCTCTTAATAAGCCTCAGCAATATCAAGCTGCTTAAGAGATGTAATCTGGAAAAATAGTCCTATGCACATTGAAAGTAAAATACGAATCTACAAGATCGAGATCCTAGCTGACACAAAACAAAACCAAAAGCATTCTACGAACAGCCAAGATGAAAAATTTAAGAGTAATCTAGAGAAAGATGCTTTGGGATAGAGTGAGAAACAGCTATATAAGAGCTATAGTGATATGGGGTAGAAAGAGAAAGATATATTGACGGAACCACGTGAAGAGGATGGATGAGCATAGACTGGCTCGCATCACTAAAGATGGAAAACCAGCAGGACGCATAACGGCGAGTAAACCACCAAACAGGTGGAAAGATCTACATCACAGAAAAACTATCAAAATTAATCACCCTTCGAAAGATTAAACGGATCATTAGGTCTCCTTAAAGAAGTGTTTCTATTTGAACTTATTCAAATTCTCTTTGCCTGAGTTTTTGATTTAAAGGTTTTCACTATATAGAGCTTTCTACTCTGTGCATAGTTGATCAGCGTGTATTCTTTGTCGTTTCTTACTCTTATCTCGAACAGACCCACCGAATCTTCACCCACTACTCATTACGTATTAAAACTGATGACGATAAAAGTTCGTTTGTCGATCAGAAACCACTATGTTAAGTATAATAATTCGTGAAACGCCATCATACTTATCAATTTATTCTAAATATATATAATTAAATATATGTTAAGTGTTGAAAACTAATTTATAGTTACTCTTTTTTAGAAACTTAATTAAGTTTTAAAATTAACGTAAATAACATTTGTAATCTAATGGAATTGCATGCGCACCATGATGATGAAAGATCCTTTCGTTATGCAACACATTTATATTAGCTTGCAGTTTATAATTTTAAATCGAATATAATCAAGAAAATCTCGATTGCCATGAAAACAGAATGATTATTCTATATTGATACGGGTGAATGGCGTTCTGTAGGAAATCGATATATTTTTACTAGTATTTCGCTGGTACTATTTTTCTAAATTGGATTGAAACGTATCAATTTCGTCTTATATAGAACCTTCATTTAATTCTATAACCCAGGAAACAAAAGTTCCTAAACTTAGGAACTTTCATTCTGCTTCTTATGATATGGGTATTAAAAACCGATAAAGATCATTTAGTATAGACACAGGTGACCACAGCATAAATGAAAATGAAAAAAATGAATTCTACACTAAGAAACATAAGTTCTAGACTTGCTGTGTATTCGACGTCATGGAATGAACTACGACTTAGCTAGAACCTGATGATGTTTCATCTCCAAACTGACCGATATAAAAATTTATTTTTCAAAATTATAATAAAATATTATTTTCAAAGCCCTTAAAGATTATAGCCCAGTAGTGATTGTATTTTAATACATTTATTTTTGGGTTTTTCGCCACTATCTAAAACTCAAAAAATATCAAAAATACCTGTTCTTATGTAAAGAAAAAATCACTGGGTAAAAACAAAAAACCAAACGGAGACAAATTTCTCAGTGATTCTTTTTTGTAATAAATTTGCCTAACGAACAAAATTTTAAAGATATAAAATTAATTATATTTATATTATATTTTAGTTTTTAACAGTTTAAACCGTTTTAAACGTTAAATATTTTAGTTTTAAACCGTTTTCAAAACTAAACTAAAAAATAAATTATATTTATATATGAACACGCCACAATCATTCAGACATTACTTGTATTTTCACTTGATGGCATAACATTGAGATCATACATACATATACATATTCATATACATATATACATGTATACATGTATACATATATACATATATACATATTTACATATACACATATATACATATATACATATATACATATATACATATACACATATGTCCAAAAATCTTGAATATTTACAAATAGGATATCTACGCATACAATACTCTAAAAATTGTGATGTATATTTATTTTAGACCATTTTTAAATGAAAATAACAAAAGCATTGTTTTGCTGATAACACAGGTTTTTCGATTTGTGCCCATTCCGTTGATACTGGTATTTCACCTTATTTCAATTATTTTTCAATTTTCAATCAATCCATTTAAAAATGCGTAGAAACATGATATCTCATTTTAATAGATTAAGAGTAATTGCTTTGTTACAATAGGGCTTTTATCAAAGTGATATCGCGGAAATTGTAGGTGTTTCCGAAAGCCCTGTATCCAAAATTCATAAAAAAAATTCAAGAGATAAATGATGTAAAGGATCGCCCCAGAAGTGGTAGAAACCGATGTACAACAGCTGCACAAGACCGGCAGATATTAATGATAGATCGAAGAAATCGTCTGAAATCTACAAGTGGTATATCAAAAGAGCTTGTTAGGCTTAAGGGGGTAAATGTTTCACGGTGAACGATAAATTGAAAGCGGTAAATTTGTTCCCCAACTAACAAAAAAAACAAAACAATTTAAGATTGCACTGGGCTCGAGAAATGGTAGATCATAGTCCTAACTGGAATAACGTGATGTTCTCCGATAAGGTGAGAATTGGCTTGGTTTCTGATACACGAAGAACATTAATTTAGAGAGCTCCAGGTCGACAATCCTGACTAGAAACAGCTCAACTACGCATCCCATTTGAAGGTGGGAACGTGATGTTTTGGGCTGGTATTATGAGGGGTACACGGACACCTCTACTCGCCCTGAAGAGAAGAGTCACTGGTGCTGTGTTCGAGGAAGTTTTAAATCCTGTTGTACGTCTGTTCCGAAACGCAGTGGGCGATGGATTTGTATTCATGGATGACAACGCACCTCTTTATCGAATAGTAGTAGTACAAAATTTTCTTGAAGAACAGGAAATGACCAAGTTAGGGTGGGCAGCAAATTCCCCTGACATGAATGTCATTGAACATGTTTGGGACATTCTGAAAACACGCATCAAAAAACGAAACAATCCTCCGTTTACCCTGCGAGAACTAAAAGAGAATGGGAGAGAATTCCACAAACCTAAATTGATGATTTAATCGACAGCATGCCAAATCGTCTACAAGCATAAATACAGTCCCGTGGAAGAAATACTGCTTAATAGATTTTTTGAAAGTTCATTTTATTTTAAAATTATTTTTGAAGGCAATTGGTACATTGTAATTTTTTGACTCCAAAATAATAAATCAATTTTCAGATAATAATAATAAATCAGAAACAGTTGTAATAAAATGATGGTTACATAAACGAGTAAAAGAAAAACTTAATATTAATAACAAAGTAAAATGTTTGAATATTCAAAACTTTTGGACATATGTTTGAGTGTGTATATACATATATATATAAAGAAAATTCACCCGTACTCCGTGGATACTATGCCTATTCCTTTCAGCCGCTACCAAAACATCAATAAGTCTAAGGTTTCTGGCATTAAGCCATCCTCAGTCGGGCTCGCACTTTTTTCCGCCTGAAGAAATCATCAAATCCATGACCATATAATTCGGCAATACCGGATGACGAATCACGCCGTCATCGTTGCTCGCAGCAGTCAAGACTGCTGGGAATGATCCATCGTGATCCACTCAAAACCAGGGTAGGGTATATGCATAAAAAGTTGCATAGTAGGGCGGTAGAGAAGAATATTAACAAGAAAAGAAAATTCCTCCACATGTCGTTGAATCGCCACAGAAACGTGTCTTGGATTTTTTAATACGACCCAGAAATGAAGTGCCAATCAGGAATAACACACACCAATCTCACCACGGCCAAAAAAGGCCACAATGAGCAAATCGAAAATCAAAAGTATGCTGATATGCTGCAGAACGCACTAGAGAAATTCGAAACGACTTGCTACGGACCACCATGTAGCTCTAGGGAGTTCAAACTCCTACTGAAGATGCATCGGATGTTGGCCCGCCCTCGCAATATCAATAATATTACCAGATCGAACACTACGCTACCGCCCTTATTTTATTTACACACGACGTACTTATCAACATGACGTATGTATGTGTATGACGGTGCTTTATGTGTTTCTCTGTCAAGTGTCATTTGAATATTACTTGTCAAATCATTGCGGATAGAGGCTCCCTCTCATAAATTGCCACCACGAAAGAATTGACTTCAGCAGTTATACAGTTATATAATAAGAATTAATCTGGAAAAAAAAAAACCCGTAATGAAGGTGCGTCCGCATACAAACCCAAACAAAAGACTTAAAGAAAAACAAGAAGAAATATTCCACGTTTTGTTGTCAACGTTCTTAACCACAAACACACACACGCTCATAACTGTTTTAGCTTATTATGCAAAATATTTTCCTACTTACTTTATTTTAAGGCGACACAACTCGTTTTGTATAATACCGTTTGTTATCGTTCTCGACGTCCAGTTAATTAATACGACAAAAGGTAAACGGTTCTCCTATTACAGTGATTTCCATTTCGTTTCGACGGTTTCGATAACCAGAGATCAGAGGGACGTTGTTAAATGTGTCGGGAAAAAGTGTGTCAGTTAAATCTTGAAGCCGGTTTTGGAGATGTTGAGGAATTTTTCTCGTACGATTAAGTGACTAAATTTTTGGTGAGTTTACCGTTGGACTCAATGGAGACAATGACTTGTTTAATAAAACTCTAACCTTGGAAGAAGTCAGTTATTTTAATTGTTAGTTTAATTATTGATATGACAATATTAAGGTTATAATATTTTAACTATTTCTCGAATTTTGTCTATGCTGATAACACCGGTAAACAAAAATGAATTTATTTTTTATGACTTGAACCAAACATGGTGCATCTTATGTAAAGTTTGACCTTAAAACAGAAAATTACCTTAGCCTCTTATATCAGCCATAATTTTTTCCTATAATATATTATGGCATCGTAATAAATTATACCGTATATATTAACCATAACATCGTCTTAATATGTTGTTAGTTCCCGTATTAATATGCAGCAATAATCAGCGGATAAATTGTGGCTCCATTTACCTTGATATCGCTTTTCTATTACAGAAATATCTTGGTGGATGTTTAAGCTGTGAATCAGATGTGAATCTGTTGAATGATCTGCTGAATCTGAAATTCTTCTACATGAACATTGGAAGAATCAGCGAATTCAGGTTCTTTTTCATTCAGAATTCAAGTTTCTGATGGTTTTGGAACAGGAAGTTCATCAGTATGTTTGACAGGTCCTAAAGCTGATAATAAATACATATTTCATTGGTAAGGCAAAAGTAGCAATCTGTGATCTCAACATGGTCTTTCGGTTGGCTCCAAATCATTGGCAAGTGCAATAATTCCTCGCAAATTTCTTAACACTAGTATATTTATTTTTTGTCAACAAATAATAGACATTCATATATGAATTTATAGGCAATTAAATATTAATTTCAATACATAAAAAACACACATCGCACATCAGTTCTAGATAACTGAAGAACCATTCATATTTTTTGAGGTGGTCCAGTTATCAAACACTTTTTCGACATCTCCGTAATTGTTGAAGTGTTTCATGGAAAGTGCGTGAGACATCGATGAAAACAAGGGGTAGTCGGAAGGTACCAAGTCTGGTGATTACGGCGGGTGGGGCAATAGTTTCCAGCCAAGTACACAAATGGTGTCTCCGGCCGCTTTCGCTGTGTGATGGGGCGTTGTCATGCTGTAAAATCACTTTTCCGTGTCTTGTAGCCCATTCTGGTCGTTTATATTGATTATTTATTGACGATAACGACCGTTATTAACTGTTTGACCTGGTTTCAGAGATCTCTGGTCACACCAAATGTTCACCATTGTCTCATTTCTAAAGCGATTCGGTCCTGCTGTTGATGATGTTGGTTACCCTGGGTCAACCCACGATTTCCTGTGTTTTGGGTTCTCGAAATATTTCCATTTTTCTTATCCACACGGTTTTGTACCTTCTTTTCCCGCACACAGACCATCACAAATGATTCGGCGACCAACACTTAACATCTCTGCTATTTGATGCTGAGTTTGCATATCGTTTTCTTCTATCAAAGCTTGCAATTCGGCATCTTCAAATTTTTTCGGTTGACTTGAGCGTCCTTTTGTATTTCAAGTCGAAGTCGTCACTTCTTAAATCTTCTAAATCAACGTCTTGAATTAGGACATTGTCACCGGAAGTTTCCCCAACTATACGGTGGATTTTACTCGCGTTTTTCTGTTGACTGAACAAGAATAGTAGTACGTGCCGCAAATGCTCTTTATTTGGCTCGACACTCTGCATGTTTACCAGACGAAAAAATGTGACGCTAACTCGAAATCGTTTAAACATTAATGGCGTTTTGAAAGGTACTGTCGTAGTAACAAAATGATATAAGAGATTACTCACTGAACAAAATTCTTAACAAAATTAAGAATTATTAACCGAAAGACTTGGTATCAGCACCTACGAATAAAAGGCGGCTGTATATTACAAGATGATAATGATTACAGTATATTATTTCATTGCAAATTTATCAATTCTAGCTAATCTATCAAATCTATCAATCTCAGTAGCAATCTCAAAGTGATTTGGAAATAAAACAAACGATTTTTCATTGTAAAAATACTGTAATCGCTAATTTACCTCATTATATAGTAATGTATATTCACAATAAAATTTTTAAATAGAAAATTTGCACAGCAGTGAAAATGTGAAACATATATTGTTGCAACTGTTTTTAAGCTCTAAAAGTAGTTTTCTTTAAAATGCCTTAATATTAGAAAACGAGTTCATGTTCAAGTTTCATTCATTCAAAAGAACACACGCAAGTCAATTTAACATTTTAAACATATAGCAAGACTAAGTTCAGGAAACCCTATAAAAATGGTAGTTTTTACCCTTCGGTGTTGGAAGACAGGCATCGCTCTGAGTGTCCTTCAAGCACTAATGTCGAGGAATTAAAAGCCATAATAGCCGAAGATCAAGATGGCAAATCGATCTTTTTTGGCCATCTGGAAAAAAAAATCAGATTCCTCAGAATCGGCTCCATTTCTGAAGCGGATGGTAATGGTAATGGCGGATGGAACAGGTAATGAACAGTGCATTGTATACTATAACGTGCAATGAAAAATATCATGGAGGTTATCAGGGTCAGCGGTTTTAAGTACAGCAAAGAAAATTATGCTCTGCTCTTGATGGGATTGAAAGGAAGGAAGGGAATTGAGCTTCTTTCACGCAACCAAACCATTAATACCGACCACCACTGTTTATTAAATAGGCTGAAGGGATCAACAGAAGAAATACGGCCAGAATTAGCAAACAGGAAAGGCGTCGTGGTTCACAATGACAATGCAGGACCACACGTTTCAGTATCCACCTTACTCACCGGCCATCGCACCCTCGGACTACCATATATTCCGTTTCTCTAAAAGTGTTTACATGGAGAATCTTTTAAAACGAAAGGAGATGCGAAAAATAACCTATTGACATTTTTGGTAATAAAGCATTATTACCACTGCGTTGGCAAAAAGTTATAAATATTACTAATAATTTCATAATAAACTATATAAGTATTTTCGTAAACTATTTACGTTTCTCTTTCTCTTAAAAAAATCCCTACGAACTTTTCGGACAACCCGACATTTCTCATTCAATAACTTAATACTCTTACTCGAAACTTTCTTAAGGCTCGCTAAATTAAAAAAAATCATTGTTAACCAATTTAATAGAAAACACAACATAAGCAAAACTTACACATTTGAAAAACTCACAATTTCTGATTCAAGGATGTGGGAACAGAAGCCATTAAAACATTTACAACGGTAGAAAACAAGAAAATATGCAACACAAACTAACGTTGCGTTTGTTAATGACTATTGTTATTAGGCCGATAGACCTTGAACAGTTCCACTGCGACAGTGTAGCTGTGATTTGTCCTAACCCGACACAAAAAATATACGCAGAAATTTTCTACAGTTCTCGAATTCGTTATTAATTGGTATTTTCTCTGTTCACCTATCAATTTACTCAAGATTGCGGTTAAGAATTGAGTCATTTCTGATAAACTAATAAGACATTTTAGGAGGGGTCACAGTTGCACAAGAATGTTTCCTGGCTTTTTAATTTGTACGAGTTCATCTTTTTTTGCTAGAATTCATACAAACGTTTTTCGACTATCTTATTAAACTAAAAATAATCTCACTGTATACAAGGTGTAAGGGAAAATACTGGGATCTAAGGGAAAGTAAAGAGAACGATTATTTGCATAATTTTAAATAAAAAAGTACTTTACAACAAAAGGTCAAAAACTTACGGGTTTATTGACCAAAATCAAAGGAATCCAAATGCTGTGTTCAATATTTTATCAACCTACGCTAAAGCTTCTTTCACGGGAAATAAGATGATGGATATTTTAAACAATTAATTTAATAAAATAATTACTTATGCATCACTCAATTTGACGTGAATCGTTTAAAACGCTCTATGAAGTGAAAAATTAGTGCTAGTAATTTCACCTTTGACTTTAAACGAAAATAATGTGTAAGTTTTCTTTTTTTTTGTCACAAAATAAACCAAACTCATAGACCAAGCGCATGGAATGAACGGCTATTAAAATATTACATTTTATTTTGAAATAATACCTTAAAAGGTCAATAAAACAAGAAACTGAAGTCCTTCGATTGAAATAAACTAGACGGTGAGACCCTGGCAATTGTTCTAAACTGTTTTCCGCGAAAATGGTTGCATTTTGGATACATGGTTTAAGGAAACTTTTTGATCAAATTGATGTAAGTAATAGCTGGATAAATTTACGAAATTATTTTTCCTTGCAACCTGTAAAATACCTTGAAAAGAAAAATTGATAGATTTTTTGCTTTGTAAAGTGAAGCTTGCTAATGGTTTGTAGAGCTTGATGGTTTGGGCAAATTTTTTTCCAAGCTTCAATAGTTCTGAAAGTATGTTGTCTATCCCGAGAGCTTTATTACTTTTGAGCTTTATTAAACTTTCCTCTACCTCCTGCAACGATGATGCTTCTGACTAGTGACTGGGCTGCGTTTTAAAATATATCTTTCATCGCTATAGTATACTAACCATGTTGATTAATATTTTGCCATCTGCGTCCTTGATCAAAATCTTTCTATGACAAAAACTTTTTACTGACTTAATGTTCTGGTAGATTTTCTTGTCTTCTGTTTGCCCTATGCTTCTACTATTTCCTCTATTTGCGTTTTTGGTAGCTTCCGTTTTTTCCTCTTGCATACATACATACATACAAAAATGCTCTCATAGAAGCTATCAATGTATGTACTGAACAAAATTATTTTCTGTTCAACTCAAAATTTTACCAATAAACCGAACACCAGTGGGAAACCTCCTCAGCCCTCTTTTGGCAAAAATTTACATGGCTAATTTTGAAAGCAATTTATTTACGACAGTAATCCTACAAGACAAATACATTTGCATATGGATGGGTACCGAAAGACTTTTGGGTCAATTTCTTGAATACTTAAATAGTGCAAACACAAAAATCCAGTTCACAATAGAAATAGAGACAGATAATTAATTAAATTTCTTAGATTAAAAAATAATAAGAATATCGAATAAATTAGAATTCGAAATATTTAGAAAAACCACGTATAACGATACAACTATTCACGCAAGTTCAAATCACTCATGGTATGCAAAAATATCCATCTTTCTCAGTATGACCCACAGACTTCCACCGATTCCGTTTAAAAAAGAAGAAAAGAGAAAGAAAAGTTTTAATATGTTTGACGCTATACATAGACCAAACCGGCAGATCTCTCAATGATAGGCCAAAAGAACATAAATACTCAATTTTAGATAATCAAAGAAAGAATGGACCATTTTTTTAACACCAATAATGCCAAATTAATATATAGCTGCAATAAAAATAGGCTGTTAAATTACTTGGAAATTTCTGAAATTAAAATAGCCATATGCGACAGTAAAAACCTAACAGACACCCAACTAAACTTTAGAAATATTCCAATTATTGAAAGTATCATAAATTTAAGGAAGAAAAACAACCGACCTCCATTAGTCAGAATTTTGAAACTTTAGGTTATACATAACGCGGTCGCGAGGCCGATGCATGTCTGAGAATATCTTGAATATATTGTGAAACAAATACCAGGTATTTTAATGTTCTTCTCTTTGTTCTTTGTTCTTCTCTTTACTTCGGGCCCAATTGTGTCCTCCGTAATTTTTCTATTACTGGTTTTATTGTTGCCCATCGACTCTGCTGCCGCTCTATAGGTATCCGATTTCTGCATTACTCTCCGTTAGACCTTCTTCCTAGCGCTTTCGTTTGTTAATCTTCCAATCTCGTGTCTTTTTGTATTGCTTTGTGTTTCTTTGTTAAGGTCGCCGATCCTTTGTCGTATGTTTTTGCTACTTAGTAATAACTGTAATCAAATGCAAAACCAAAGCTAACCAAGTAGTGGTCCAACTCTGATGATGTTCCTCTATAGCTATGATCTGTTATTTATCATGAAATAATATATTTAATTTACTGTAGATCCTTATGGATAGTTTTACTTTGGAACTCTATACTCATTACCCTAAGATCCTTGCATATAACGAATTGTACTAGTATTTCCCCATTGTCACTTGTGTTATCGTGTAGACTATATTTGCCTACTATCAGGGTATATTCCGATTATTTTCCAATGTGGGTATTAAAACCCCCAAATCTAACTTAATGTCATTTCTGGGGATCTTCTCACTATCTACCTTCATATAAAATGCTGATAATGATTAAAACACTTGGTATTTGTTTCATACTATATTCGAGATATTCTCTGGCATATTTCAACCTCGAGACCATTCTTAAAGAGAGTTATGAATAAACAATTTATACATAACTCTCTTTAAGAATGATCGCGAGGCCGAAACAAGTGTTTTAATAATTGTCATTGTTGATATGGTTCACAAAGAACTAACCGCGCGATTAATCGAAACTATTGCATAAAATTCTTCATTCTCTTCCTCTGTTTTGTCCTCTGTTAGTGCATATATAGGGAACATTGACAGATGTCGACATTTACCCCTAATTCTTATATGACAGATCCTCTCACTAACTGGCTTAAAACCTAATACACTTCACACAAATTTTCTTCCTTTAACAATGTTATAATCAAATTCGTGTTTTTTGTTATGCCCGCGGTAATATGTTTGATATCTATCTTTTCTCAGAAATCTTGTACGTAACAATCCCATATCATGGAGTGCTACTACAAGGGTAGTGCGAAAAGTTTCCAGCTTCAACATGAAAATGGTGTTATTCGCCAAAACACTAACATCGACTGACATAAATGACTGTTAAATATCAACTGAGCATGTAATTAGCTGTAATTTTGAAGTTATCTTTCAACGCATGTGCAATTATATTACCAGAATATTTTTGACGAGTGACGCCGTCTCCATGTTGAGGCTGGAAGTTTTTCAGACTACCCTCATATATCCAGACCGTATTGACAACTTACTAGATAAATGGCAAAAAAGCAAGAATAGAGTTATAAAGCACGATATATTATAAGGGCCGAAACAAAAAAAATAGCCCACCTAAGTTTTCCAAATTATTTCAATTTTTACCTTACTTTTGATTTTCTTATTGCATAAACAACTTGGCTTAACAAATCATCGTCTTCTTCATCAAACGAACAAAATACACTCAAACTTGATAAACCCAGATGTAAGCCCAAAGTAAGGTGAAAATTTAAATATTTTGAAAAAATTAAGGTGCGCTATCTTTTTGTTCTGAACCTTAGTTACACCTTACTACACAATTTGCTAAATATTTTAAATACCCGGATGGAAGTAAATTCTAGTGCATTCGTTTCAGTTCATTACTTTTAACTATGTTACTTGCCAGCTATCTTTCAGCTTATTCGAGCATCTGGTGATCTCGAAATGGTGAAATGTCTATATGGTTCGAATCAATTTTTATTTACGACCATCCGCAAAGTATCGCAAGTGAAAATAGGAAAGCGGGTTTGTTTATGGTCATTAAAAACATTTTTCACGTGTGCTAAAACGTATGAAATCAAACTGAATTATTGGCAATTTCGCATAGTATCACGTCGAACACGTGACAACATTAAAACGTCATAGCTTCCGCTATTGTTCGCGCATTTCAACAGGCATAAACATGTGCAGCTTTAATTGCATGTAATGAAAATCGAATTAATACAAAATATTTGATTAATCCGAACGGAGACTTGATTAAAAATAAAAGAAATGCCCCGTTAGATTCGATAAATAATTCAGAAGTTCATTGTTTTTGCCTTTTCTTTATGATCGATAAAGGCCGTGCTTTGGTTTTTTAATCTGAGGGTATTGGCTGGTGATTATATTTAATTCTTTTAGAGACTTTAGAATAGCAAAACCTATAATTCGCTACATGACAACGATATTGTAAGAAGAAATAGTATTATTCAAAATAATCTTCCCCAAGGATTACAGGAACTGGACCTCCCATGCCCCTTTCAACCTTTGACGGCTTTTGGGTTCGAAAGCCCTGTCAAATTTACATTCTACGTTAGTGCGAGATATACAGGGTGATTTTTAGTGCGTCTGAGCCTTAAATTTAAATAAAACAACAACCTAGATGCCTTAATTTTTTTAACTGAAAGCACTGCTAAAAGAAAATCCTAGTCATATACTGCTAGAGCTCAAGCAGAGACTCAAAGTAACCCGCATGTCATGTCTAGGTTTACACAAGCTAGGGAAAATTCCAAAGGAGAACCATTGGATCCCCTATGAACTCACATTTGAGAATCATCTGCGATATTTAACAGAACTTCAACACAAAAACTGATACCCCTTCTGCATATTTTCATCTCAGTTTCTATATTCGATTGCTAAGAGTTTTTAGTCCAAAAACTTTTTTATTTTCGTATACTACTAAGCTAAGCAGTTTTCTTGTGGTTTTACTAAAAGCTTTAAAATACCCCGAGTTCAAGTATTCATCAGGCAATTACCCAAATATGCAAAGGGCCGAACTATTGGAATGAAAGAAGCTCGTTGAATTGGGAAACAATTGGATATTCTCTTGGATTGGACTTCTCTACCGTTCCGAGGGCATAGGCTCAGATTGTTTGAGGATCATAGTTATGCACGAGTGCGAGTACTCTTAATATAGACTCAATCTGCGACAAGAAACAAGCCCACCCATCACATTAATTAAAAACATATTATTATTTTTGTGAGTGTATTATTTTTTATTTAAATAAAAAACTTTACTTTCTTTTATAGCTACATTTTTTTAAAGGGGTTCGCAATCGTCTAGGAACTGTAATAAGGGTACGTGAGTCTATAAGTTGGAGAAACCCTGCTCTAAATAATTTCTTTATATCCTAAAAAAAAATTAAAAAAGGAAACGATGTCGTTTAACCCTGCCTAAATTACGATACTTTGCCCATTCATTAAATATGGGATTTTTGCACTTTTTAGATATTAATTTTTTTCTTGCTTATTATATTGATTATCTTATTAAATGTTCTTGATTCGGCTTCCATTGATATCCTTTTAGATTGATGAATTTTTGTATTGGAGTCAAAAAAGCAATTAAAACTTCTTTAAATGTTTAATGATTATGCAGAAAAATGGCCGAGCCTTGGAGCAATTGTCATTTTCCGAGACTTGAGTAGTGACCACTGGACCAAGGCTTGGCCCAATGGTATAGTATTCCTTAACAAAGCCTCAGGAAGGCAACATTGGGCCCAAGCTCGGCCAAGGCTTGCCCCAATGGTGTAGTATTCTTTAACTAAGCCTCGGAAAGTCACCACTGGGCCCAGACACGGCCAAGGCTTGGCCCAATGGTGTGATATTGCTAGCTCAAGCCTCGAGAAATCACTACCTGGACCGAGCATCGGCTTAATGATTTGATATTATTAACTCGAGCCCAGTCTGGTCCAACTGTTAGATTTTATTGCACAGAATAAAAAATTATTATTTGAACTGTTTTAATATTATCTGTATAACGTTATAATATTATCAAAATATTTTGATAATTTATAATTAATCATTTTTAAATATACTATGTATGTGAATTTTTTTATATATTATGTATGTGGATAATAAGAATGAATTTTGATTTCAATCTGTGTGCGCCAACTTAGGTAAATATATTTGTAACATAACCTGCAAAAACATTTGTTGATATCATGTCACATAAACGCTTTAGCTCTTCAGATTTTTATTATGAAATCAAAAAGCAACGCTATGTCAAAATTTTAGAATCTGATTCAGAGTGAGAGGAAACAGATAACAGTAGTAATTCAGGCGAAACATGTGTGCAAACAAATAAGGGAATTAACAATAATAATAATTACAGAGAAACTGAATGTTCTTTTGGTAAGTTTCATTAAATATCAATATATGTAAACAATTGAATAAATAATATAATTAATAATTTTATATTTTATTTTAGACAACTCAATTACGCATGTAACAAATTCTTCATCTGGCAGTTTTCATGTAGAGCAATAAACAATCCAATTAATTTCGCAAGACTTGGACCAGTATTAATTTATTGTATTTTGAGGCTTGGTCCAAGTTCAATAATTTCGTTTCACAAGCCTAGAGCTAGTCATGGTTTATTGCATTTCAAAGCTCGGCCCAAGGTTATTTTTTTTGTTTTCCAAAACCCGATCCAAGGCTCGACGTTTTGTTTCCGAGGCTTCGAACATGGCCCATCATTGCTCCTCCAATGTCCAGCAAAGGCTCGATTCAGGCTCGCGCCAAGGCTTGGAACATTGGCATGACGATGGACCAAGACTTGGTCCATGCCTTGCCCAATGATTCCTTCCAACTAGGGTATAATTATGATATATACTATAATTATAATACTTAAATTATGATAAAATATTAATTTTTTCGTATTTAAAATTTGTTTTTAATTACTATTGAAAGCACAAAATGTAATATATATCATTTAAATGAATAAAAAGCATCGGATTGTCAGTAAATTTTAAATGTTAGATAATTATTGGGAAAAACGGTATACAAAAATTTTACGCTTCGGAATATTTATAAAATACATTTTTGACTCGAATATAAAAATTTGTCCATCTAAAAGGATCACAGCAGAAGCAGAATCAAGAATATTTAGTAAGATAATCAATACAATAAGCGAGAAAAAAATTAATACCTAAAAAGTGCAAAAATTATGTGCTAAATGAATCGGAAACGTATCGTCATTTAGGCCGGGTTACAAGGCATCGGATTTTTTTTTTTTATTGTTTTTAGGCTATAAAGAAATTATTTACCCAATACCCAAGTGAAATTGGGAAATAACGGACACCCTAGTGGTCTATGATGGACGTAGAAAGGCAAGCGCTTTCGGGGTGAAAAGTTGTCCAATATTGTTGTTCATTGTTGTATGTATAATTAATAGAAGTCGATTTAAGGTATAATAATGATATTATTATAACACTATAATAGAGTGTTTGAAAATTTATTTAGCAAAAATAATACTGTTTGGGATGGATTTTCTCTAACCGACTCACGCACACGTTCAATGTTGTTTGTAGCTCTGCTTGACTTTGGACGACCCGTAGACGATAAATTTAGAGTTAATCCTGTAGTTTCGAACGTTTTTATCCATTTCTTTATTAAATTAACACTTAATGCTTCGTTTATGTCGTATAAATTATACTCGCCCCTATAAAGAGGACGAGCCGT